>JAJONR010000860.1:0-128847 GCA_029582245.1 Solanum etuberosum
TCCTTAGTTCTTTTTAGTATAGACTAGTGGATCCACTAAGTAGTTAGGTTCTATACCCCTGGTAAGGTATAGGACGGCCCTGGCAGCGTGAGGCAAAATGTTGTATCATCACATAGCTCTTAAGTGATGGTTTTTGGTTAGAGAAACTCCTACAAAAGTATTTTGTATTTTTATATACATAGAGTTAATTGTATTTTTTATATACAAACAGAATTTTTTATTGTATCTTTGCATACAAACTGAGTTACTATTGTATTTCTCAATACACAGAGTTGTTATCCATGTTTTAAAAGCTTTTCTTTATATTGCATTCATATTATTGCTTTATATTGAAATGAGTTAAGTTGAGTTGAGTTGAGCCAGGTATGTTCTTT
Organism: Solanum etuberosum; assembly: GCA_029582245.1. Lineage (NCBI taxonomy): Eukaryota > Viridiplantae > Streptophyta > Magnoliopsida > Solanales > Solanaceae > Solanum > Solanum etuberosum. The sequence continues at coordinate 375 of JAJONR010000860.1, forward strand.
GAGTTCCTTTCAAGCTTATGTCTTGTTTTAGAATTCCCCTCACATGCTCGTACATTCAGTGTACTGATTCCATTTTGCCTGCATCGTTGTTATGATGCAGATACAGGTAATCGGGATCAGCATCCAGTGCATTGTTGATTCTAGTTGAGCTTTAGAGTTGTTGGTGAGCCTCCTTGATTCCGGAGGACTCCTCTTATTGCTTTATCAGTTAGTTTATTAGGATGTCGTGGGTCTTGTCCTGACGTCCATCTCAGTTATTAGAGGCTTCATAGATAGTTAGTTGATGTTAGTTCTCGAGTCTTTCCATTTCAGTTATTCTTGATACTTGAGTTGCCATTTTGGCCAGTGAATGTTTAATTATAATACATTTTCAGTTATCTTTGAGTTTTCAGTTTACTTTTAAAGTACATTTATGTTGAGTAAAGTCTTCCGCTAAGATTTAAGCCAGGCCAAGGGTTCGCTTGGGGCCAACAATGGTTCTCAAGTGCCAGCCACGCCCGGGGTGTAGGCTCAGGGAGTGACAAACTTGGTATCAGAGTACAGAGTTCAAGAGTCCTAGGGAGTCTATGAAGCCGTGTCTGTAGAGTCCTAGTTATCGGTGTGAAGCGCGCCATATGTATAATTAGGAGCTGCGACATTTAGGAACTATCTCACTTCTTTCATACTCTTTTCGTGCGATAAAGTTTAACTCTAAAAAGTTTCTTTCTAAATCGTGCTTGCGCGTATCTTTCCGGTCATGCCTCCACGAAGAGCTGTCTGAGGTCATCCTGCTAGGAGGAATGTTGATCCTTAGGATCAACGGGTACCCAATGCACCAAAAGTGCAACCCCAAGGAGAGGTCACTAATGTTGAGTTCCGGGATGCTATTCGAATGTTGATGCAAGTTGTGACCAATCAAGCTGGTCAAGCAAAGAGAGTAAGGCTGCGATGTTGATAGGGGAGATGGACATAGAAAGGTTGATTATCCATGTGCAGCAGGTTGAGGAGGACAAGCTGAGGGATATAGAAGAGTTTAGAAATAAGAATGCTAAGACATCAGGGAATGAGTCCGGGAAGCAAAAGAGTAATGCGAACTGGTCTTCCTTCCAACATAAGCAAAAGGGACCTGCTCCATCATCCGCTAGTGCACCTACACCAAGAAACAGAGGTGAGTTCCAAAATCAGAATTCCCAAAATTTTATAGCTAGACCTGCACATTCTCAAGGTAGTATGGCACAAGGGGGTACTAAGACTCCTGTATGTTCTAAGTGTGGTAGGAGCCACTCAGGGGTGTGTCACCTTCTTCACTGGTTTCTTTAAGTGTGGTCAGAATAGTCATTTTATGAGAGAATGTACTAAGAACAGGCAGGGTAATGGTTATGGGGGCAATAGAGCCCAGTCTTCTTCAGTTACTCCACCAGACAGAGTTGCATCTAGAGGAGTCACTTCAGGGGCGGGTGGAGGAGAAAACCGTCTGTATGCTATTACTAGTCGCCAAGAGCAAGAGGATTTACCAGATGTTGTCACTGGTATGATCCAAGTCTTTAACTTTGATATTTATGCTTTGCTAGATCAAGGAGCGAGTTTATCTTTTGTGACTCCTTATGTTGCGATGAATTTTGATGTTCTTCCTGAGTAACTTCTTGAGACCTTCAGTGTTTCTGCCCCTGTTGGTGAGTCTATTCTAGCTGAGAGAGTCTATCGTGATTGTACCATTTCCGTCAATCAGAAGAGTACCATGGCTGACTTAGTTGAGTTAGATATGGTAGATTTTGATGTCATTCTAGGTATGTACTGGCTTCATGCTTGTTATGCATCAATAGATTGTAGAACCCGAGTAGTCAAGTTCTAGTTTTCCAGTGAACCAGTTATAGAGTGGAAGAGTAGTTTAGCACTGCCTAAGGGTCATTTTATTTCGTACCTTAAGGCAAGAAAGTTAGTTTCCAAGGGGTATGTCTATCACTTAGTCTGAGTTAATGACTCTAGTGTTGAGATACCTCCTATCCAGTCAGTTTCAGTAGTAAAAGAGTTTCCAGAATTCTTTCCAGATGATCTTCCCGGAGTCCCTCCTAAGAGAGAAATAGACTTCGGTATAGATATTATTCATGATACTTGTCCTATATCTATTCCGCCATATAGAATGGCACCAACAGAGTTGAAAGAGCAGTTGAAAGATCTCCTAGAGAAAGGTTTTATTCGACCAAGTGTCTCATCTTGGGGAGCTCCAGTCTTATTTGTGAGAAAGAAGGATGGTTCTCTTATAATGTGCATAGATTACCACCAGTTGAACAAGGTTACTATCAAGAATAAGTATCCTCTTCCGATAATTGATGATCTCGTCGATCAACTTCAGGGTGCCACTTGTTTTTTGAAAATAGACCTCAGATCAGGCTACCATCAGTTGAAACTAAGGGAATGTGATATTCCAAAGACAACATTCAGGACCCGTTATGGTCATTATGAGTTTCTGGTCATATCGTTCGATTTAACTAATGGACCTAAAACGTTCATGGACCTTATGAACAAAGTATTCAAGCCTTTTTTAGATATGTTTGTTATCGTATTCATTGATGACATTCTAATCTATTCGAGGAGTGAGGAAGATCATGCTAGTCATCTCAGAATAGTTCTCCAAACTCTAAAGGATCAGGAGTTATATGCTAAGTTCTCCAAGTGTGAGTTTTGGCTTGAGTCTATGGCATTCTTAGGCCACATTGTTTCCGGTGATGGAATTAGAGTTGACACTCAGAAAATAGAGGCAGTGCAAAATTGACCTAGACCCACATCTCCAACTGATATTAGGAGTTTCTTGGGGTTGGCTGGATATTATAGAAGGTTCGTCGAAGGGTTCTCATCTATTTCATCTCCTTTGACTAAGTTGACTTAGAAAATAGTTAAGTTTCAATGGTCTGAAGCTTGTGAGAAAAGTTTTCAGGAATTGAAAAAGTGGTTGACTACTGCCCAGTATTGACCTTACTAGAAGGTACGCAAGGTTTTGTGGTATATTGTGATGCGTCTAGAGTTGGTTTGGGTTGTGTGTTAATGCAGAATGTCAAGGTTATAGCTTATGCCTCCAGACAACTTAAGGTTCACGAGAAGAACTACCTAACCCATGATCTAGAGTTGGCTGCCGTAGTATTTGCTTTGAAAATATGGCGTCATTATCTGTATGGTGTTCATGTAGATGTGTTCACCGATCACAAGAGTCTTCAGTATGAGTTTAGTTAGAAATAGCTTAATATCAGACATAGAAGGTGGTTAGAATTACTCAAGGATTATGACATGTGTATTCTTTATCACCCAGATAAGGCTAATGTTGTTGCTGATGCTTTCAGTAGATTATCTATGGGTAGTACCGCCCATTTTGAGGAAGAGAATAAAGAGTTAGCAAAAGATGTGCATAGGCTTGCATGATTAGGAGTTCGACTAATGAATTCCACAGAAGGAGGAGTAGTGGTGATGAATGGGGCTGAATCATCATTAGTGTCTGAAGTTAAGGGGAAACAAGACCAAGATCCTATTTTGCTTGAATTGAAGGCAAATGTTCATAAGCAGAAAGTAATGGATTTTGAACAAGGGGGAGATGGTGTATTGAGGTATCAAAGTAGGTTGTGTGTAGCAAGGGTGGATGAACTCCAAGAGAGGATCATGGAGGAAGCTCATAGCTCTGGATATTCTATTCATCCGGGTTCCACAAAGATGTATCGTGACTTGATAGAAGTATATTGGTGGAATCGTATGAAGAAAGGTATTGCGGAGTTCGTTGCTAAATGCTCGAATTGTCAACAAGTTAAAGTAGAGCACCAAAGGCCCGGTGGTATGGCTCAGAATATAGAACTTCCAGAATGGAAGTGGGAGATGATTAATATGGACTTCGTTATTGGTTAGCCGCGGTCTCGCAGGCTACATGATTCTATTTGGGTGATTGTTGATAGAATGACTTAATCATCCCACTTTTTGCCGGTAAAGACTACCTATTCAACAGAGGATTATGCTAAGTTGTATATTCAAGAAGTAGTCAAACTTCATGGAGTTCTGGTGTCAATTATTTCAGATAGAGGTGCACAATTTACTGCACAATTTGGAAGTCATTCCATAAAGGTTTGGGTTCAAAGGTGAACTTGAGTACTGCTTTCCATCCTCAGACAGATTGTCAAGCAGAGCGCACTATTTAGACTTTAGAAGATATGTTGAGGGACTGTGTGATTGATTTCAAGGATAATTGGGATGATCACCTACCTCTCATTGAGTTTGCTTACAACAATAGTTATCACTCTAGCATCCAAATGGCTCCGTATGAGGCTCTTTATGGGAGAAGATGCAGATCTCCTTTTGGATGATTTGAAGTTGGTGAAGCTGGGTTGATAGGACCAGACTTAGGGCATTAGGCTATGGAGAAATTGAAAGTTATTCAAGAGAGATTGAAAACAACGCAGAGTCATCAGAAATCCTATACCGATGTTAGGAGAAGAGACTTAGAGTTTGAAGTAGATGATTGGGTATACTTGAAGATTTTACCCATGAAGGGTGTTATGAGATTCGGTAAGAAGGGGAAACTTAGTTCCCGGTATATTAGTCTGTACAAAATATCCAAGAGGATTGGTAATGTAGCTTATGAGTTAGAGCTACCCCAAGAGTTAGCAGCGGTTAATCCAGTGTTTCACATCTCTATGTTGAAAAAGTGTATGGGCGATCGTTCACTAATAATACCAACTGAAGATATTGGTATCAAGGATAGCTTGTCTTATGAGGAGATTCCTGTTCAGATTCTAGACCGCCAGGTTCACAAGTTGAGAACCAAGGAAGTAGCATCAGTCAAAGTTCTGTGAAGAAATCAGTTTGTTAAGGAAGCTACTTGGGAAGCTGAGGAGGACATGAAGAAGAGGTACCCACATCTCTTTGAGTCCGGAGGAATTCCAAATTAAGGTACTAATCCTTTCCTTGGCATTTGTTTTAAAGTTGGCTTGTTGTATTTACATTTTGCTTGTTGGGTGTTTGAGCTGGATGTTAGATGTTACACCCTTAGCCTACTAAGGGTAATCTCATTCGAGGATGAATGTTCCCAAGGGGGAGATATTTTAACACCCCGCTACTTGAAAGAGCTAAAAATTAGAAAGAACTATTTTTGGAAATAATCAAATTTGGAAAGTTACACAAAGTTAAGCTAAGCATGAGTTTTGGGTCAACTTCAAAAGACCATAACTTCTAGAAGATGATGATTTAGGTGGGCTACAGATACCGTAGGAAAGATCTTTAAATTATCTTTCCAACGCCACCGAGTTTGCTCATTTTCAAGTTCGTATGAGGGAGATGTGCCCATTTGAAGTCGGGCTGTCTAGATAAGGAAAGTCAATACCGGATTTTAGGAGGGTATTATGGTATTTTCACTACCCAATTAATTAAATTCATTTTTGGTAATTAAGTTGGGGTCTAAACTGAATTGGTTCAGTTTACGCTTCATAAAATAAAGTTAGGGTTTTGAGAGAAGAGAAAAGAAGAGGAGAAAAGAGGAGAAGAAGCTAGGAATCGTCGTGTTCTTGAAGATTAGCTTGTGGATTTCGCCAAAGGTTGATCCCTACGAGGTATGTGAGATCACATAGCATTGGGTTCGTTCACCCACGCGTCAATCATGATTTAATTCAGCAAAATTATATTCTTGAAAGTATAGAAATTGAGTTCTTGATGGATTTTGTTGAAGTTTCTATTGGGTTCTTGATTGTTGAAGTTGTTGAGGAGTTCTTGATTTAAATTCATGAAATTAGATGTCGTTTTGAGTATATTCTTGAATATATTGGTTATGTAGTCGAATATAAGTGTTTGCGGAAGGAACCTATCGAATCTAGAGGGTTTAGAGTTGAAAAACGACCAAGGAAATTCGTCAGATTTCTGGGTAGGGGTCTGGGGCGGCGCGCCAGCCAGAGCGCCCCACTTTGGGGTCTGTAGTTTAGGCTTTGGGGCTCCGCGCCAGCCAGTGCGCCCCAACCCAGACCCAATAGTTTAGGCTCTGGCGCCAGACCTTCCACCCTTTCCCACTTCTTTCCGTTTGAGTTCCCTTGAAACGTGCCTATATTTTCTAGTTGATTTCTACAATCTAAGGTACGTCTAAACATCATGAAATCATCCATAACATGAGATTATGAGCCTTGAATCCATAATTAAATTCAAGGAAAGTTAAGAGTCAAGTCAAGAGGAGTTCTTAGAGTTTTTCAAAAGTCTTTTACTAATGTTTTAACTTTGTTTTAAGACTTGAGTTTTGAGTTGAGTAAAGAGTAAAGATTGAAGTTCATTTCTTCAAAAGAGTATATCGGGACTATGTATTCCCAAAAAGTAAATGTTTTCACATTTAAACAAGAAAGGAAACACCGATTTCCAACATAGCCTTTGAGCTAGTTTTTCAGTCAAGAGTAAATGCTTTCACAATTAAGCAATAGAGGAAACTTTGATTTCCAAGAGAGCCTTTGAGCTAAGTTTTTGAGCAATTATCTCAAATCACAGAAAGAAGTTATGTTTTTAAACATATGAGCTAGTATATTTTGGGAGTAGTATTGAGCACCGATATGGGAGAGAGTTCAGACAACTCACAGCCCCCATAAACCATGTAGCCATCATGGATAGAAAATGGTCATACTTTTTAGATGATTCCTTAGTTCTTTTTAGTATAGACTAGTGGATCCACTAAGTAGTTAGGTTCTATACCCCTGGCAAGGTATAGGACGGCCCTGGCAGCGTGAGGCAAAATGTTGTATCATCACATAGCTCTTAAGTGATGGTTTTCGGTTAGAGAAACTCCTACAAAAGTATTTTGTATTTTTATATACATAGAGTTAATTGTATTTTTTATATACAAACATAATTTTTTTTGTATCTTTGCATACAAACTGAGTTACTATTGTATTTCTCAATACACAGAGTTGTTATCCATGTTTTAAAAGCTTTTCTTTATATTGCATTCATATTATTGCTTTATATTGAAATGAGTTAAGTTGAGTTGAGTTGAGCCAGGTATGTTCTTTGAGTTCCTTTCAAGCTTATGTCTTGTTTTAGAATTCCCCTCGCATGCTCGTACATTCAATGTACTGATGCCATTTGGCCTGCATCGTTGTTATGATGTAGATACAGGTAATTGGGATCAGCATCCAGCGCATTGTTGATTCTAGTTGAGCTTCAGAGTTGTTGGTGAGCCTCCTTTCTTCCGGAGGACTCCTTTTATTGTTTTATCAGTTAGTTCATTAGGATGTCATGGGTCTTGTCCCGACGTCCATCTTGTTTGATAGAGGCTTCATAGATAATTAGTTGATTTTAGTTCTCGAGTCTTTCCATTTCAGTTATGCTTGAGACTTGAGATGCCACTTTGGCCAGTGAATGTTTTAATTATAATACATTCTCAGTTATCTTTGAGTTTCCAGTTTACTTTTAAAGTACATTTATGATGAGTAAAGTCTTCCGCTAAGAGTTAAGCCAGGGAAAGGGTTCGCTTGGGGCCAACAATAGTTCTCGAGTGCCAGTCTCTCCCAGGGTGTAGGCTCGGGGCGTGACACAAACCATCCAATAGGAGATCTGCATCTTCTCCCATAAAGAGCCTCATAAGGATCCATCTGGATGCTAGAGTGATAACTATTGTTGTAAGCAAACTCAATGAGATGTAAGTGATCATCCCAATTACCCTTGAAATGGATCACACACGCCCTCAACATATCCTCTAAAGTCTGAATTGTGCGCTCTGCTTGACCATCTGTCTGTGGATGAAAAGCAGTACTAAGGTTCACCTTCGAACCCAAACCTTTCTGGAAAGACTTCCAGAATTGTGCGGTGAATTACGCACCTCTATCCGAAATGATGGACACCGGAACTCTATGAAGTCTGACTACCTCTTGAATATATAACTTAGCTTAATCTTCTTCCTAATGGGTAGTCCTTACCGGTAAGAAATGGGCTGATTTAGTCATTAGATCTACAATCACCCAAATCGAATCATGCTGCCTGCGAGACCGTGGTAAACATGTAATGAAGTCCATATTGATCATCTCCCACTTCCATTTTAGAATATCTATGTTCTGTGCCATACCAACGGGCCTCTGATGCTCTACCTTGACTTGTTGGCAATTCAGACACTTAGCAACGAACTCTACAATGCCCTTCTTCATACTACTCCACAATTAGACTTCTCTCAAGTCGCGATACATCTTTGTGGAACCCGGATGGATAGAATATCTGGAGCTATGGCATCCTCCATGATCCTCTCTTGGAGTTCATCTACCCTTGGCACACACAATCTACCTTGATACCTCAATACACCATCTCCCCCTTGTTCAAAAGCCATCACTTTTTGCTTATGAACATTTGCCTTCAATTCAAGCAAAATAGGATCTTGGTTTTGTTTCTCTTTCACTTCAGACACTAATGATGATTCAGCCCCATTCATCACCACTACTCCTCCTTCATTGGAATCCATTAGTCGGACTCCTAATCGTGCCAGTCTATGCACATCCTTGGCTAACTCTTTCTTGTCCTCCTCAACATGGGAAGTACTACCCATAGATTACCTGCTCAAAGCATCAACAACAACATTAGCCTTACCTGGGTTATAGAGAATACTCATATCATAATCCTTGAGTAACTCCAACCATCTCCTCTGTCTGAGATTAAGCTCTTTCTGACTAAACACATACTGAAGACTCTTGTGATCGGTGAACAAATCTACGTGAACACCATAAAGATAGTGACGCCATATTTTCAAAGCGAATACTACAATAGCCAACTCTAGATCATGGGTTGGGTAATTCCTCTCGTGAACCTTAAGCTGTCTGGAGGCATAAGCTATAACTTTGTCATTCTGCATTAACACACAACCCAGTTCAACTCTGGACGCATCACAGTATACCACAAAACCTTGTGCACCCTCTGGTAAGGTCAATACTGGGTAGTAGTCAACCACCTTTTTAATTCCTGAAAGCTTTTCTCACAAGCTTCAGACCATTGAAACTTAACTGTTTTCTGAGTCAACTTGGTCAACAGGGATGAAAAAGATGAAAACCCCTCGACGAACCTTCTATAATAGCCAGCCAATCCCAAGAAATTCCTTATATCAGTTGGAGACGTGGGTCTAGGCCAGTTCTGCACTGCCTCTATCTTTTGAGTGTCAACTTAAATCCCATCACTGGAAACAATATGGCCTAAGAATGCCACAGACTCAAGCCAAAATTTGCACTTGTTAGCATACAACTCTCTATCCTTGAGAGTATGAAGAACTACTCTGAGATGACTAGCATAATCCTCTTCATTCCTCGAATAGATTAGAATGTCATCAATGAAAACGATAACAAACATATCTAAATAAGGCTTGAATACTCTGTTCATAAGATCCATTAATGTTGTAGGAGCATTAGTTAGGCCAAAAGACATAACCAGAAACTCATAATGACCATAGCGGGTCCTGAAAGCTATTTTAGGAATGTCACTTTCTCTTACTCTCAACTGATGATAGCCTGATCTAAGGTCTATCTTAGAAAAACAGGTGGCACCCTGAAGTTGATCGAAAAGATCATCAATTCTCGGAAGAGGATACTTATTCTTGATAGTAACCTTATTCAACTGACGATAATCTATACACATTCTAAGAGAACCATCTTTCTTACTCATAAATAAGAACGGAGCGCCCCAAGCTGAGACACTTGGTCGAATGAAACCTTTCTCAAGAAGATCTTTCAACTGCTCTTTTAACTCTTTCAACTCTGCTGGAGCCATTCTATATGGTGGAATAGAGATAGGATGAGTATCGGGAAAAATATCTATACCAAAGTCTATTTCTCTCTCAGGAAGGACTCCGGGAAGATCATCTGGAAAGACCTCTGGAAACTCACTTACAATTGGAACTGATTGAATAGGTGGTGTCTCAACACTAGAGTCATTAACTCGGACTAAGTGATAGATGCACCCCTTGGAAACTAACTTTCTAGCCTTAAGGTACGAAATAAAACGACCCTTAGGCACTGCTGAACTACTCCTCAACTCTATAACTGGCTCATTAGGAAACTGAAACTTGACTACTCGAGTCCTACAATCAACTAAGGCATAACAGACATGAAGCCAGTCCATACCTAGAATAACATCAAAATCTACCTTGTCTAACTCGACTAAGTCAGCCATGGTGTCCTTGTGATTGACGGAAATGGTACAACCACGATAAACTCTCTCAGCTAGAATAGACTCACCAACAGGTGTAGAAACACTGAAGGGCTCAAGAAGTTGCTCAGGAAGAATATCAAAATTCATGGAAATATAAGGAGTCACAAAATATAGACTCGCTCCTGGATCTAGCAAAGCATAAACATCAAAAGTAAAGACTTTGATCATACTAGTGAGAACATCTGGAGAATTCTGTTGCTCTTGGTGACTGGTGATAGCATATAGATGGTTTTCTCCTCCGTATGTTGTAACTCCCCGTAGTTTAGTAGGCCAACTAGGTCTAAGTATGAGGGCAATAAGAGCCAAGGCAAAAGGGCAAGAGCCAAGTCAAAGGGGCAAAGGCCCAAGGACGCCCCAAACTTGCCAAGCACTGCCCCACTTCACGACCACCACCACGGCCAGTGGTGAGGACCACGACTCATGGTGGCTAAGGCAGTAGCTACCTTGAGATTTCCCAAGAAGGGCTCACCTTCATGAGCCACTTCACGGCCAGTGGTGAAGACCACGACTCGTGGGAAGGCTCGTGAAGATGCCTTAGACTAATGGAGGCCAAAACCTTGGGCCCTAGCTACTGGACCATGGACCACAGGCAGGACCACAGCCAGTGGTGAGGACCACGACTCGTGGTGCCTGGCACTAGGCTGCCCAATTAAGGGAATTTTTGGAAATTGCTCTTTAAGTGGATATGATTTGAAGTCATTTTGCCTAGACTTAGTACACCTATATAAGATATTTTAACCCTTTAACCTCTCAAATTAAGTCATTATTTCAAAAACCCCAAAGAATCCCAAAGTTCATCCTCCCAAATATTTCTCTCTCTAGAAAGAAGAAGAAGAAGAGAGTTCAAGCTTGGTCAAGTCTCTAATATTCCAAGCTTTGTGAGGGATTTGTAACCAATGTATGATAGCTCTTCATCCATGGATTCCCCTAGAATTCCCCAATTTGATGATGAATTTCTCCAATTCAAGTTAGGGTTTCTTCAATATTGTGGGTTATGATGTATGTTGATATAATTGAGTGGATAATGATTGTTTATGATTGAATTAGTAATAAATCATGTTTTAAGATGAAATTACATGTACCCATGCCTAAACCATGTCTAGAAAGATGAAATTGAAGTAAGTGGGTTTAATGCCTTGAAAAAGGAAATTGAGGATATAGAGATGATCTTCTAAGATTGATGATATGTATAGTAGATTGCTTGAGATTAGGGCATATATATATGAATTGAATGAGGCTATAGTATACATGTTGAATCATGATTAGTAATGCTTGAGTTTATGCCTATATGATGATATATGATTAGAATTGTTTAAGAATGAAGCATGTGGGTAGAATGCCTTGGGACTTAGGCCTAGGAGATGCTTATGAGAGGTATTGCTTGAGAGTAAAGCTTGTAGTTATGAATATTGATTACTAGTGCTTTGAGAGTAAAGCTAATATGTTGAATTATGTATGTAAAAGCTTTGAGAGTGAAGCCTACATGAGAAGGGTAGACTAGTAGATAACATTGTTGTGGAATGACTTTACCCACATAATCAACCTTATGAATGTATAATGCATGACCCAAGGGTTATCTTATGAATTGAACATGGATTGAGTGTCAAGACATTATTCCATGAATATGAGATGGAAGCTGCACGCTAGTTGAGTCCGACTTCCAAATAGGATCCTTCTACGCTAGTTGAGTTCGGGTTCCCAAAGTATGTCTCATGAGATGAAAACCTTTTACGCTAGTTGAGTTTGGGTTTCTAGTAACAATCTCCATGTCTATAGAAGTATGTTAATTATGATAGCTTGAAGTTGTGATATGGTATCCCTTCATGAATAGCTTGACTTAGTAAGACAAGACCATGCATGTTAGCTAGAGTAGTAGATCTCATGGATAGCCTTGGATTGAGAAATAGTACCTTTCCAAAGGTTAGCTTGCACTAGCATAATAGAATGCTTGCATGGTAGCATGACTTGGTTAGGCCAAACCATTTCATTGGTAGCTTGGATTGAGAAATAATACCCTTCCTTGAATAGCTTGGAGTTGCATGATTGTATGCTTTCCATGGTAGTTTGGTCTAGCATAATGTGGTGCTTGTCCTTGATAGCCTTGAATTGATAAATCGTAACCATTCATGTGTGATGCCTTGCCTTGTACTAAGTAGAGAAGTACCTTCCATGAATTGTGGCAAGAACTAAAGAGGGAATAGTCCCCAACCAATAAGTATGTTTATGACGAAACAAGGTTACTTCAAGGAAGTATCGTAAGTATGTTTTAATATGAGATTTGCTTATATGATGTATGCTTAGCTTGGATTGTTGCTATAGTTGCCTTCCTTGATATGTTTGACTAAAGGTGAAGGTTCCCTTGTCTATGAGAAATAAGCTAAGGATGAGATAGAAAGATGGAAAATATGTATGATGGCCTAAAGGGGTACTTAGCATGGGTGAGATTATGGGGTCTTATCCATGCATTGCACAAGTATGCTTTGAGGTTACTTATGAAGTGGTTCTCTTATGTTATGAAGATCTAAGTGTTGACTATGCTTATGAACATTATGTATCTCTTATGTTTATGGATTATGCCTTATGTTGACTAATGCTTATATTATGTATATGTTGATAATTATGCCTATGACTATGTTGTTATGCTAGCTATCATATTTAGTACTTGATTGTACTAACGCATACTCTTACCTACATTCTCATCAAATGGAGGGTCCGGCGATATTGAGTCCCATCCCCGTGGCTAGGTTCATAGTAGAGCAAGAGGTGAAGACTTGGTGAGTCCTCATAGCATCGAGGATTTGATCACCTTTCCTTTATGTCTTTCTTTTATGTTTAGACTTTTGTATAGGCTGCGTCCCAAAGATTTTCATGTACTAGATGGTTTGAGACAAGTGTTATAGACTTCCGCTCGTTTTATAAAAGAACTTCGATATTATGGAAAATGTTTTAAATTTTCGTATCATTTCTATTGCTTTATGTTATGATATACTAAGGGGTTTGTATGATACCTCTCGGGGTCTTGTACGCCTTGTTAAATCTAAGGGGTACCCCTGGGTCGTGATACATGTCCCTAAAGTAGCTCCTCTAGGTGCAGCCCGGTCTGGTGGAGCAACTAAAGAAGATTGGGCTTTATTGCCCCTATTTCCACCGCCCTGCCTGTTCTTAGGGCACTCTTTCATGAAGTGACCATCTTGATCACACTTGAAGAAACTAGTGGAGCCATCACGACACATCCCTGAGTGGGTTCTACCACACTTAGCACATGCGTAAGTCCCATTTCCTCCTTGTGCTACACTACCTTGAGACTGTGCAGATCTAGCTTTGAAATTATGTGAATTCTGGTTATTGAACTCACCTCTGTTCCTTGGTGCAGGTGCACTAGCATATGATGGAGCAGGTCCCTTTTGTTTCTGTTGGAAAGATGACAGGTTCACATTACTCTTCTGCTGTCCGGACTCATTTCCTGCAGTCTTAGCTTTTTTGTTTCGGAACTCTTCCCTATCTCTCAGCTTATCTTCCTTAACCTGCTGCACATGGATCATAAGTCTTGCTATGTCCATGTCTCCTATCAACATAGCTACCTTACCTTCTTTGCTTGACAGACGAGACAACCCAGATACAAACAAACTCATCCTGCTCCTCATATCAGTAACCATCTCCGGAGCATAACGGGAAAGTTGGGTGAAATTAAGGCTATACTCAGGCACACTCATAGATTCCTGCTTAACAGTGAGGAATTCTCATACCTTTGCCTCTCTTAGCTCACAGGGAAAGAAATGCCCCATGAAGGCACTCTCGAATACAACCCAGCTCCCAATCAGTGCACCCTCAGCTCTACCCTTCTTCCATTGGTCAAACTAGATTCTAGCAACACCCTTTAGTTGGTATGCAACTAGTTCCACTCGCTCAACATCAACAACATGCATAACCTCAAACACTTTCTGCAACTCTTCCACAAAGTTTTTCGGATCCTCAGTGACACTTTAACCAGTGAAGCTTGGAGGATTCATCCTTAAGAACTCACAAATCCTGGAAGTATTAGCCACTTCCTGTCGATTCTCTCTTTGTTGTCCTGCTTGGTTGGTCACCACTTGACTCAACATCCGGATAGCTTCCCGTAACTCAACGTTAGTGACCTCTCCTTGGGGTTGCACTTCTGGTGCATTGGGTACCCCTTGATCCTCGACGTTTCTCCTAGCAGGACGACCTCGGAAAGCTCTTCGTAGAGGCATGATCTGAAAGATACATGTAAGCATGAGTTAGAAGGAGACTTTATAGAGATGATCTCTATCTCACAAATGGAGTATGAAAGAAGTGAGATAGTTCCTAAATGTTGCAGCCTCCTAATTATAGATGTGGCGCGCTTCACACTGATAACTATGACTCTACAGACATGGCTTGATAGACACCCTATGAATCTTGAACTCTGTGCTCTGATACCAAGTTTGTCACGCCTCGAGCCTACACCTTGGACATGGCCGGCACTCGAGAACCATTGCTGGCCCCAAGCGAACCCTTGGCCTGGCTTACCTCTTAGCGGAAGATTTACTCATATTAAAAGTACTTTAAAAAGTAAACTATAACTCAAATGTCTCAAAAGATACACTCATAAATGTTTAAAGAAACATTCAACTGGCCAAAAGAGGCAACTCAAATCTCAGCATGAACAACTGAAAATGAAAAGACTCATGAACTAGTGTGTATCTATCTATGAAGCCTCTAATACTATGAGGGATGTCGGGACAAGACCCCCGATCATTCTAACGAAACCGAATAACAAAACATAACAAAGGGATCCTCCGGAAGTAGGAGGCTCACCAAATAAATCTGGAACTCGACTGGATCAATGAAGCGCCGGATGCTGATCCTGGTTATCTGTATCTGCATCATAAAATATGCAGGCCAAATGGCGTCAGTACATGGAATGTACGAGCATGTGAGGGGAATTCTAAAATATGACATAAGCTTGAAATGGAACTGAAGAAACACTTACCTCGCCTCAACTCAACTCAACTCATTTCAATATAAACCAGTGATAAAAATGAAATATAAATAAAAGCTTTTAAATCAGTAGATAGCAACTCAACGTATTGAAAAATATAATAATAACTCAGTTTTGTATATAAAAATACAAGTAACTTTGGGGAGATTCTCTAACCGACAACCATCACTATGAGCTATGTGATGATACATCGTCTAGCCCATGCTGCCAGAACTGTCCTATACTTTCCTGGGGTATAGAACCTACTACTAAGTGGATCCAGTAGTCTATGCTAAAAAGCATTAAAGAATCATCTAAAAAGTATGACCCTTTCTACCCACGTTGGCTACATGGTTTATGGGGGCTGTGAGTTGTATGAATTCTCTCCCATATCGGTGCTCAATACTACTCCCAAAATATACTAGCTCATATGTTTTTAAAAACATAACTCTTTCTGTGGTTTGAGATTATTACTTAAAAATCTTTCTCTTAAAAAAGATGGTACTCAGAACTGCTCATGAAAACTCTTTCTGGAAAATGGTGTTTCCTCTTTTCTTAAATGTAAAAGCATTTCTCTTGGGAATACTTAGTTCCCTTATATCATTTTAAAGAAATGAATCAACTTTACTCTTACTCAAACTCAATTCTCAAGTCTTAAAACTAGTTCAAAAGATTGTAAAAAGACTTCTCAAAATGACTTGAAGAACTCTCAAGACTTGACTCTTAGCTCTACCTTGAATTTGAATTTATGGATTCAAGGTTATGATTCATGTTTATGAATGATTTCTAGATATTTAGAAGTAGTTTAGATTAGTTAGAATCAATGGGGAGTGAAGGTACACTTTAGAAGGACTCAGACGGGCTAAACGACAGAAAAAAGGGTGGGGGCAGACGACCCTGGCGCACCGCTGGCACGGGGCACCATCCCTTGAAGTTCGGAGACTCTATCTTGGCGCGCCACGCCATCCCTTGTTGGTGCACTGCTGGCGCACCGCGTCACTCTCCCCCAGAACATACCGATGAATTTTTCTTCTCATTTTCTGATCTTAATTTGACTAGAATCGATTCTTTTTCTCAATTTCTCTTTAGATTCAGTTACCCAATGCATGTACATAAAAATATACTCAAAAACAACTCTTAAAACTCGATATGATTATCTCAAGAACTCATCAATCCCGTCCTAATTCAAGAACGAAAGCAAACTTCAAGAACACTAATCAAGAACATAAAACCTTCAACTTTCTAGGATGAAATTACGCTGAAAATAACATGATTGGCGCGTGGGTGAATGAACCCAACGCTATGTGTACTCACATACCTCTTCGGGATCAAACCCTTGGCGAAATCCGCCACGAAACCTCCAGAACTTTGACGAATGCTTGACTTTTCTCCTCTTTTCTCTTCTTGAACTCTTTTCTAGAACCCTAGCGTAAATTAGGATTTGTAAAACTGAACCAAATCAGTTTATACCCCTAAATATTACCAAATTTCTTTTTAATCTGATTGGGTAAGGAAAAGACCAAAATACCCCTCTTAAAACCGAGTATCTTTCCTTAACTGGACAGCCCGACTTCAAATGGACATATCTCCCTCATACGAACTCAAAAATTAACAAACTTGGTGGCGTTGGAAAGAGGATTCCAAGACCTTTCATTTGATATCTTATGGGCCACCTAACTCATCCTGTATCGAAAGTTATGGTCGTTTGAAGTTGACCCAAAACTCATACTTAACATAACTTGCCAAAATTTCCAATTTTACTCTTTCCAAAATAGTTCTTTCTAATTCTAGTTCTTTCAAATACCAAGGTGTTACAAAAAGCCTAAACACAATTGTTTTTTCTTTTATCCATCTTCCACTTCTTTTTCTTTTCTCTTAGGCATTACCGGTGAGACTGTGAGCGTAAAAAAAATTTCTTTGTATTTTTCAAGTAACTGTTAAAAGAACTAAGTAGTTCTATTTGAACTAAATATGCAATTTTTTTATTTTGGATGAAGATGAACTCAACATTGCAATCTAAGAAAAATGATTATGTCTTGACCTTGTAAATTATGAATAAAAACATACTCAAACCTTGACTATATGAACTTCATGCTCTTTTAAAATTAGTTATGTATATTATTGGTGTCTTATTGTATGCTTCTCTGATGAGTTGGATATTTAAGTGTCAGACTTGTCTTTTTGCTCATTCAATCAGTGATCCAATTTTATTAGATGAAATGAAAAAATATACTGATTTCTTATATCCATGTTCAGATAATCTTATAGTCATTACAATTTTTGATGGAAAAATATGAAGAAAATTTTTCTACACTCACAGGTAATTCTTTAGAGAAAAGAAAAAGAAACTGTGTTTAGACATTTTGTTATATGGAATTTCCAAGTTAGCAAAACATTTTTTATATGATTTTTAAGTTAACATGAAATCTGTTAGTTTTGAAGGATAAAAGTGAGCCAATACACTAACCCTCAGGGTATTTTTGACCCCAAAATCAGATGAAGGGTATATTTTGTCCTACACATTAGAAGAATCAATTAGAATTCCCTCCCCGAAAAAACCTTAACCTAACAGTGTTCATGATTCCGACCAACGACCAGCCACCGCCGATGGATTACCTGATTTTAGCTTCATCATCATATTTCCCTCCCCTTTCGATCAAACCCAATTCTTTACATATACATAGCACATCAAACCTGGAATTATTGACAGCACCCAGGAACAAATTTACAGATATTATTAGGGACAATGGTTTAAAAGACAAAGAGATAAAAGATAGTGTGAAAGTAGAGCCTATTCCAATGAAGAAAGCAAACATCATTGGTGGTATTCATACCATTAAATGGACAGAAAGTGAAGTGCATAAGATGAATATCATTGAGAATTTACAATATGCTGTTGTAGGCAAATTCTCATACGGAACACTTGATATAACATAATTACAGAGTTAATACCAAAACATTGTGGTAGTGTAGGTGATTGCAAGATTGGCCATATGCGGAGTAGACACATTCTAATGAGGTTTAATAGGCTTAAAGATTACATTAATATGTTGTCTAAAAACTCTTATTACATAATAGCTAAAGATGGCTATGCATATCAGATGCGCCCTTTCATATATGATGCAAACTTCAAGGCAATTGAAGAAACCTCACATGCCACAACCTAGATCTCTTTCCCAAATGTTCTTCCTACATTCTTTGTAAAGGAAGTATTGTTCTCTTTAGCATTAGCAGTAGTAGGAAAATCATTGCATCTGGATCTTGCAGCAATCAACAAGACTCAGCCAAGCTATGCAAGGGTGAAGGTTCAATTGGATATACTAGTGGATAAATCTGAATTTGTTCAAATACAGATAGGAAATAGCAACAATCAGGAGAACAAACTTGTTAAACTCAAAATCCAATATGACTCACTCCCATCACATGGCAAGAGATGTAGAATGCAGGGTCCCAAAGAGAAGGAGCGCAGGATACTTCATCCAGAACTATAAAAGGAGAAACACCAGGAGAAGGAGGCAATCATACCACATCAGCTTGACAAAATGAAATTTTACAAAGCAGTAGTGATCAGTAAATGGAAGCCCACATCAAGAATTTTTACAAATAAGACATGAGAAATTATGGGAGCGAAGGCTATAGAAAGACATGATAACATCAGTACCAGTAACCCTTTTGATGTGCTTAATCAAAAGGAGCATGATGAAGCAGCCAACATGGAAGAAGGATCCATACATAGTAAGGAACAAAGAGGAAGGGTGGTAGCAGGGGTAAGCCTAGAAGTAGATAGCTCATCACAAGAAAAAAGAAACTCTCACAACAAGGTACCAAACATTGAGGTAGCACAACATAATGTTCATATCACTGCAAGGCATATGTTTCCGAGAGATAGTAAACAAGGTGATGTGAAAGAAGGTGAAATAACTGAAGATGAAAAAAACAGGTGGTAGGAGAAGTAAAGGAAGATGCTCATGTAAGCAACACTTCAATAGAAGACAAAGAAGAAAAAATAATGGATACCATGAATGAAGTCATGGACAAGGGGGACACATCACAAATAACATTGATTGACAGGAAATATGGAGAGAACGAGAATCTAGATACACAAAATGTATTGGAACAGACCACTTATCATAGTCTATTGCAGATAATGGACCCAAATGTTGGATGGTATCCATAAAAACATACAAAGCAGTTGCTATTGAAGAATATAGAGAAGGATTCCAATCATCAACGGGTAATTGCTGCTAGCCCAAAATTACAGCATATTCAAACCCTACATGAATTGGTTTCCCATCAGGGACAAATAAAGGAGAAAAAAACATATGAGTTACATAGAAGTCAAAGTGATAAAAGATAAAGGTGAAAGTAGTAATTTGCTGATAGCAGAAAAAGGTGTTTCGATTATCTCCACCAACAACATCAAAGAATAAAGGAAAGAGTAGAGGTGAAGCTTTGCCTACAAGAACCAATCCTAGGAGGGGTGTCAAAAGTTGTTCTAAATGATGGTGAAGACATTATTCTGGAATGTGAGGTTTGTTAGAATTCAAAATTCATTTCATAGAATTTAAATGTTGCATAGACATCACTAGTTCTCTATAATAGCTTTGATGGAGCCATTTCAAAGTGTTAATACAATCCAAAGGTACAAAGGGAGATTAGGCATGTAGTATGCTAATTATAATTGCAATGGTAAAATTTTAGTCTTTATCCAAAAACATGTTCAAGTGGAGGTTTTAGCTGATTCAGAACAAATGTTGTCTTTGAGACTATAATTTCTAGAAACAGGTCAACTACTGGTGGTTTCAATTATTTATGCAAAGTGTGATGCAACAAAGAGATTGAATTTGTGGAATGATATCTACCTGATTAGTAGTCATATCAATGATTTACCCTGGTTTATTGGGGGTGATTTTAATGTCATTCTAAGTGAGGAAGAAAATATTGGAGGTCTTCCAGTATATCCTAATGAATATGAGGAGTTTTCTTTTTGTGTGAATTCATGTGAATTGGTGGATATCAACTTCAAATGAAGTCCATTCAGTTGGTGGAATGGTAGGATTGATACTAAATGTATTTTCAAAAGACTTGATAGATACTTCATGAATCAATCTTTTCTTGGAAAGTTTGGTATGGTGAAATCTAAGCATTTGGCAAGAATAGGTTCTGATCATGCTCCTTTATTGCTCACCTGTTGACTAGTAATGTAAGAAAACCATTCAGGTTTCTTAAATTTTGATTAGAAAGGGATGATTTTCTGCATGTGCTCAATGAGAGTTGGCTATCTTCAGAAGAGGAGGATGTGTTTGTTGGAAAAAAACAAAATTAGCTTTGTCCAATTGGAGTAAAGCTACATTTGGAGATATTTTCAAGCAATTGTTTATCAGAGAAGAGATAGTTAGGGTGCAGGAAGAATTATTTGTTGAAGATCCTTCAGCTAATAATAAAATGATTCTTCATCAGGCTCAAACAAAGTTGAAGAAATATATTCACTATGAAGAGGAGTTTTGAGACAAAAATCAGGAATCCAATGGTTTACTGACGGGGAGAAGAATACTAAGTTCTCCATAACTTAGTTAAAGGTAGGAAAAAGAGGTTTGCTCTTAACAGGATTTAAAATATGAAAGGTTCATGGGTGGAGGGCTTAGAGCAGGTTGCGGCAGCTGCTCAAGAATTTTATCAGAGTCAATTTACAGGGGATCAGAATGAGGAAGGAATGTCATTACTGCAACATATCCATAGAGTCGTTTCCAAGGAAAATAATAGTACTCTCAATGCAATGCATATTAAGGAGGAAATCAAGATGGTGGTGTTTGATTTAAATGAGGATAGTGCAAGTGGCCCTGATGGGTTTACTGGTCATTCTATAAAAAAAAATGTTGGTATATTGTTGGAGATGATGTGGTTGAGGTGGTAGGTGCTTTCTTTGAGAGTAGCACTCTTCCTAAATCCATCACACATACCAATTTGGTGTTTTTTTCAAAGAAGGAAGTTATTCAATTTTCTTAGACATGAGACGAATTAGCCTGCACAATTTTCTCAACAAAGTTATTTCCAGGGTGTTGAATGATAGACTTGGTATTCTTCTTTCCTCTTTGATTTCACAAAATCAATCAAGATTTGTAAAGGGGAGAAGCATCACTGAGAATGTTCTACTAGCTTAGGAAATTATTACAGATATCAGAAAAGGGGGTAAGCCAACCAATGTGGTGATCAAGTTGGACATGGCTAAGGCTTATGATAGAGTGGACTAGAATTTTCTTATAAAAGTTTGCAGAAGATGAGTTTTGATGCTGCTGTAGTAGATAAGATTTGAAGGTTGGTTGCTAACAATTGGAAGTCCATTCTTATAAATGATCAAGCTCATTGTTTCTTTCATTCTTCAAGGGAGTGAAGCAATGGGACCCTTTATCTCCTTCCTTGTTCATTTTAACTGCTGAAGTCCTAACAAGAGCTCTTATTTCATTGTTCAGAAATGAAGTTTATAAGAGTTATGAATTACCTAAGTGGAGTGACAACATAAATCATCTAGCTTATGCTGATGATACTATTATTTTTACTTCTACTGATGGGAAATCACTGGATGTATTGATACAAACTCTAAAAGATTATGAGGACCAATCATGGCAGATGATTAATAAGGTGATACTTGTGCCTTATCTCTAAATTTTAATTTAAGGAAATAAAAAAAAATTGAAATTATTTTTCTGGATCTTCAAATTTTGTTTGCACATTAATTTTAAATACATATTTAAGTAATTATTAAGTTTTAAAATAAATAATCTTTTAAACCTAATTTTTTTGTAGTGATGAAATTTGGCATCATTTTCGAAAATACATATTTAAAATATATTAAAAATTAAAAATTGAAAAATAAAAAATTGAGAAAATTTATGTTGATTAAATGTGACACTTTAATTTTAATTCTTAAACATGAAAATTTTATATTTTGTGGTGCTGACATTTGACAAAATTTTGCAATGTATAGATAAAAAGTATTCTAAAAATTAAATTTATAAAACTAGAAAAATCGAGACACACCACTAGGAAATTATAAATTACCTGCGAATTTTACTTGGGGATTATTTCTGCAGCAATTTCCTACGAATTTTCATGCGAAAATATGAAATTTCTAAATTATAGACTTTTTTACCTGCGAAAAATAGTTTTTCAGAAAAATTGGTGGATAAATTTGGCGCCATTTTCGCAAAATTATTACCTGGAGAATTATTTGCGGAAAATAATTTGTAAGTATCATTTTCATAGGTAAATTCACAAGTAATGAAAAAAAAGATTTTTTTATCTTCTAGCAAGAAAATTCCTAGATAAATTTATTTGCAAATAATTACTTGAGAATTTATCTAGAAATATTTTTTATGTGGTATTACCTGGGGATTCATGTTCTATGAATTTTGTTGGGGATTTACTTGGGAATTTTCTTACTTGAAGAATTACTTGGGAATTTTATTGTTATGAATTTGATTTGAGATTTTTTGAGGGATTTACTTGGAATTATGCAAACTTGAATATTTTTTTATATAATTTAATTGAATTTTTTTAAATTGAAATCTAAGGATTTTTTAAAATTAGGTGTCCTCGAGGAATATTTTCTTAAAATATATTTATCAAAATTAAAAAATATAATAATATAAAATGGACAAATGATCACTAGAATGAAATTTATTGTTAAATAATTACTCTACTTTTAGGTTTAATAAATTATTATGCAATAATATCAATTTAATAAGATATTGAAACATTATCATAAATTTTAGGATGGATATTTTTAAGTTATATATAATTAATATTTAATTTCACTAAAAATCAATGTTATCATTTTTTATTTTTTTATTTGAAAGAAACTAAGAATTAAAATTATATGGCTAGTTATTTATCCAATAAAAAAAATAATTATCATAAATATTTATCAATCTAATATGGTGTTGGAACATTACCACAAATTTTAGGATGTATATTTTTATATAATTAATATTTTATCTCACTAAAAGTCAATGATACCATTTTTTATTTTGTTTATTGATTTGAAAGACACAAAGAATTAAAATTATATGGCTAGTTGTTTATCCAACAGAAAAGTAACTATCATAAATATTTGTGAAACTAATACGGTGTTGGAACATTACCATAAATTTTAGGATAAATATTTATAACTTATATATAATTAATATTTCATCTCACTAAAAATCCATGATACCATTTTTTTATTTTATTTTTTTATTTGAAAGATAGAAATAATTAAAATTATATGGCTAGTCATTTATCCAACAGAAAAATAACTATCATAAAAGTTTAATCACCCCTTGTTGATAGAATTATATGAAAAGAAAAATAAATAATTTTTACTTGTATATCCAATTGGTATATTATATTTTTACTAGCATTAAAAATATATAATTTCTCTATAGTAAGTTATTAAATGATATTTTGATTATAAATACCAAATTACCTAATAAGATATACTATCAATTATTGATTTATAACTTCCTTGCACATTAAATTTATAAGTATATTTATATTTTCAATTATTTATTTATAAGAACTTTGTATGCATAATTTAAATTTTGTTTACATTTAATATGCTTCGTTATAGATATTATCTTATAGAAAATGTAAGCATAAAATTTTCATGATATGTTGGGTGGTAGTGATTTATTTTAATATATAAATAGTTGTCATGCTTTATTTTTGAAGAGTTAAATCACATGAAATTTACTTAACATTTTAAGTTATATTTTGTTCTCATATTAATATAAGATTAATATGAGATGACTTTATAGTAGTTTTTGTGTAATGAATATCCAAATTGTATTTTTAATACTCAATTAATTTAATTAAATTTAGCTTTAAAAATTAATCAAATTGAAGGAAAACACCAAAATTTAGTGTAATGCTAGTGGTACCTTTTACCACATCGGTAGAAGACACATGATCTTTAGCATTTATAATGCTATTATTTAGAGCATTGGTAGAATAGAGTAATTACATTAAGTTAGTGCAATTAAGTAGAGTGGACTAGGATTAAGTTAGTGCAATTAAATAGGTGTCTATGTGTATGGGGTGTCCTATGTGTATGGGGTTCAAGAACAAAATAATTAATTAGGAGATACTAATTAATATTGTCTAGAAAAATTCTTTTTTGTAAATTTTTACAAAAAAAATTGGTAGATTTTTTGCAAGAAAATTCCCAAATAATTTACCTGCGAAATATAAATCCCTAGGTAAATTACGTGTGGATTTTAAAATTCACAGGAAATAATTATCTACGAAGGTTTTACCATCAGATTTTTTTGGTAGGAAAATCCGCAGGAAACTTAGTTTCTTGTCAATTTTCTTATGCAATCCCTAGAAAAATCTCCATATAATCCATATTTTTCTTGTAGTGATATATATATGTATGTATATGTATGTACTAGCTTCTTGATGCATGCATTGCACATGTATATTAAGTTATGTATAGCTTGCCAGTACATTTCAAAAGTGGCCACGTCAAAACAATGATTAAGAGAAAGTGACAAACTTAGGTTCTACTTTCCTTAATTATTCTTTACTTATCAACCATTTATAATATATAAAATTTACTATCTATAAATATTAAGATAGATAGATAGTATAAAATTTACAAATACACATAACACTTGAGTTTTTTTTAAGAAGTGTAGAGATTTTTTAAAATTCATAGTTTAGAAATGAGAGAAAACCCCTCTATTTATAGCCAACAAAGGGTAGTATGATCAGGTGCTTATCAGAAAAGTCACAACTATTTGAAAAATTAACAACTCATCAAAAGTGTCAGAACCTTTCGTAAAAGTCACAACCCTTAAAAAAAGTCACAACTCTTCGGAAAAGTCACAACCCTTCAATGTGAAAAGGTGTCTGCTTTTGATATAGTAATTTAACATTCAAGTTAGGGAGTTCATATTTTTAAAGTAGTACTAGTTTTAATGCACGCGCGTTGCATGTAAATGCCAAATAATGTAATACACTATTTTAAAAATAATGTCAATATTATTAAATTAAAAATTTAAGTAAACAATCATAAATAGAATAATAAATTATAAATTCCTATGAATAAGGGATGTCAACTTTCTTATGATTACTAATTGTGTGCATACTGAAAGTTGTGTAATTAATATCCGAAAACATCTATATCTATTTATAATATAAAACTAGATATATATAAGGTGATGTGGTACCTTTCTATAGCCCCCAATTAGATTTATCTTTTTTCTCATTTTAAAATTAATTTTGCTGTGTAAAAATAAAAAAAATCACTCTTAAATTCTCTCAATTACACCTCTTAAATATACCTTCTCCTTCCTCCCTTATAATTTATTGCTTAATTGTGGTATTATTGGAGTTCCTTCTTTTAATATGATATAAATAAATATAAATTTCAAATATAGAAGATAAACTTAATTGAGTGTTTTTAGATGGAGGCATTATAGTAATTTAATAGTCAAGTTAGGGGACGTTCAAATTTCATTGAACTCGAACTCACTCAATGGATGCAAATCACACTTGAATTTTTTATGAAGAAAATAATAGAAAACTTAGAAAATTCACAATTTAAAAATGTGAGAAAACCCCTTCATTTATAGCCAACAAAGGGTAGTGCAAACATATGCTTATTGTTCATATAAGAAAAGTCACAACCCTTAAAAAAGGTCAGAATTTATCATAAAAGTCATAACTCTTTAGAAAAGTTACAACTTGTCACAACCCAAAAACTCGAGTCATGATGGCACCTACCAAAATCCATTAGTAGGTAAGGTAACCCATATCCCAGAACGACAAGTAAAGAGCATATTGGGCGGAAACCTTAAAATAATGGAAATATATATAACATAATCGAAGAATAACAACATAAAGGATAAATGACATAAATATATACAATAGTACAAGATCCAATCCCACCAGTTGGTGGAAGAAGGTGCACATCTGCTAAAACGAATAAAAGTTACAGAATAAATAAAATAAGTACAGACTCGTCTTGAATACAAAAGATAGCCAAAAACTATATTCATATGGAAATGAGTCAAACTAGGATGCCATCAACTCACCCTTAGTTTCCGGATGTCCCCACCGAAGCTCAAAATTACCGTTGTCGACTGGCACTTGGATCTGCATAAGAATAAACAAATGTAGACTGTAGCATGATCAATATCAAACCACATGTACTTAGTAGGAGTCATAGGGAGGTAAATAAATAATGAAAAACGAGGAAATAAATGGTAACCAGAAGTCAGATAAACGAATTAATCATCAAAAGTCTAACTTTACATCTCACAAATCTAGAAGGAATGAAATAGTGAAGAAAACCTAACTGATCACATAAGCCTAGAAGGTACACTTATGCGCAATTGAAAGGTAAATAACCTAAATGGACCCATTTAAGCCCAATGAGTACATGAAAGAGCTAATGATACCCCTACGTACGACTAAGTATAATTTGGAACTAAAACGACCAACCTCCAACTTTAATAGCAACGAAAGCACCCCAAAGAACCCAATAAAACCATAATGTCAGGACTCAAACCTAACTAATAGAAGTTCACTCAGACTCAAACTGCAGGTAGTATAAATGCACATAGACCTCGAACCTTGGCTAAAAGAGTACGCTCAGACTTGAACTGTAGCTAGAACACTGAAGAACTCTAATATCACACGCTCACTGAATGGTAATAAAATAAATCGTAGAACGATACAACCTCCAGACTCACATGAGGCCCACTCTAGCTCGAAACCCATATCTAGTCCAATATAACTAATAAGGCCCGAAATCACAACTAAAGCACATTGCAGCCGTAACATAGGGAATTTATGGATGAAAGTCCTATAAGAGAAGAGTTTTCATCGAGTTAAGACTTCATACTATCAGATTCTCAGTCTAGAGGGAGCTAGAACTGTGTGAAGTGACGTAAGAGGATTTCTAAGGCATAACGACTCCAAACTATAACAATTCTATGGCAATCACTAGTTGACACCTATGATAAGGCCAAGAATCACACACATATGTCATGACCCAAAATCTTGAGTCATGATGACACCTACCATAACCTTGTAAAATCCCAGACTTCAGAAAGGACAAAATGTAGAATTTCAGAAGTTGCAGGTGCCACTGACGGCAGCCACCTACGGACCGTAGGTCGAACCACGGGCCATAGGTGAGGTCCATGGTCGATTACCTTAACTTGTTCCAGAAAATCCAGAACCACGACGGGACCTACAGACCGTAGGTGGGACCACAGTCCGTGGTTCAGACCCCAAATTTTCAGCTCCCAGACGCCAAACGACGGCTAACAGGATGGACCGTCAGTCGACCTACAGTCCGTTGGTCAGGCCCGTCGTTGGCCCTGTCAGATTTTAAGTTGGGGTCGTTTTGGTCTTTTCCCCTATGCGTTAGACACTTGAACTACGTCGTTTAACCCCTAAACTACGTCGTTTTGGTCAGTTTAAGCCTATTAACTTAATCAGATCTTTCCCTAAGCGATTCATTCACCAAAATTCACCAAGCCTAGAGAAAAAAGAGAAGAAACAGTCGACCAAGCCCTCTTCAAGAACGCAACTGGTTTTCTTTAGTTCCAGCCTTGAAATCGAAAGATTTCTCCGTGAATTTCATCACCAGGTATGTGAGATTTCATTAGTGGGTTCCTTTCATCCACTAGGTCCCTAGAATTTAGTCAGATTCTTGATTCTCTGTCTCTTGCTTACACCTAGGGTTTCTAGAATTTTAGAGAATTGTTGTGATTCAGTAGTTATAGTATTCTTACTCAGATTATCAGGTTTTCGTAACATTGTTGCTTAGTTCCTTGCATGAAACTCAGAACCCTAGTTGTGTAGATTCGTTTAGTTCATGAATTACACTACCTAGGTCAGATAAACAAATATACATGCCTCAGATTTCAAATGTTTCATTATCAGTACTTAAATGTTGCATTCTCAGTTAGCATGTCAGAATATTGAGCTATCCAGTATATTTTAGTTATGTTGTATTGCACACATTTCCAGTTGGGAGTAGGCTTAACACCGAGTTGGACTAGGGTTCAGCATACCCGTATAGTCCCAGAACTACATGCCCCCGTAGGTTTGTAAGTCTCCTCTGTGGGCATCAGATTTAGTGATCATGCCAGTCATGCCTTTATACCCCTGGCAAGGTATATTGGGTCCTCTCGATGGGGCGTATACATCGGACTCCCCGTTTAGCTCACGTAGTTTTATGTCGGTTAATGGTAGCTCCCATAGTCAGATTTAGTGCATTTTGACCAGGTCTTCAGTTATACTTCGGTATTCAGTCTCAGCATGTTAGCTTCATGATTTCTACTTTGTTATTGCATATAGTTCAGCTTTCAGTATATTTCAGCATTTACATTCAGTTCAGATTATATCATTGCTCAGTATGCTTGTTCAGTTTATGTATTTTGTTCAACTATATTTCATATCCTGCATGCTCAGTACATTTCAAGTACTGACGCATACTCTGCGCTACATCCTTTCATGATGTAGGTTTAGGTACTCAGCATCCCAATCACGCATAGATCGGTTCCCGATCCACACTTCAGTAGCTTCAGTGGTGAGTCCTCATACTTCAAGGACAATAGACATGTTTTCTATATTCAGTATTTTATTTCAGTTTTAGTTTTGCTAGAGTTAGCTGGGGGCTTGTCCTAGCAATTCTAATCAGTTAGAGGCCTTTTCAGACGTAGTATTAGACTGAGCTTTAGTTTTTGATTGATTGTTCAGTATCACTAAACTCATAGTACTTTGTCTATGTTCAGATCAGTATTGGGTATTCCCCATCTTTCAGAAATTACTGTTTAAGCTTCCGCATAGTATCTTTTTATTCAGATTGTTTTTAGTATGCTCATGATATGCGAGACACACTGTTAGCTTGGGGTCACTCGTGATCCTAGGTCCCGTGTTACATCAAGGGGGTAGCCTCGGGGTGTGACAAACCTACAAGTAGGTAAGCCTACCCATATCTCAAAATGACAAGTAACAATCATATTGGGTAGAATCAACAAAATATGATAAAATATAAGGTAAACATAGTGGAAAGAAGTAAATGACATAAATATATAAACCAGTACAAGATCCAACCCCACAACATGATGGACGAAGGTATAAACCTACTAAAAAAGAGTAGAAGGTACAAAATAACCAAAATAAGTACATAGTTGTCTCGAATAAAAAAGACTAGTCAAAAATTTATATAAAAGGAGATTAGTCAACTAGGAAGCCATCAACTCACTCTCAATCTATGGATGTCCTCGCAAAAGCCTAAATCAATATTGTCGGCTGGTGCTTGAGTCTGCATCAGTAAAAAAAATCCATAGTGTAGCATGATTACCAAAACAAAATGTAGCAAGTTAGAATCATAGGCCGACTGAGTTTGGAAAGTAAAAATGTAACAAAAAGAGAGGAAATAAACGATAACTAGAGGTCAGTTAAACGAAATAGTAACAGAAAGCCTAACTATACATCTAGCAAATCAAGAAGGAATGAAGCAGTAAACTAAAACATCTATCTAAACCTAAGTGGCCCCCATAAGCTCAGAAGGTACACTTGTACATAATTAAAAGGAAAATAACCAAAACAAACCCCAATAAGCTCGATGAGTACATAGAAGAGCTAATGTTATCCATAACTATGACTAAGTATAATAAAGAACTGAAATGACCGACCCCATACTTGAACCGTGGTGAAGGAAACCCGAAGAACCCTATAGAACCCAAAAGTCAAGACTAAAACTCAGCTAATAGAAGTGTGCCTGGACTCAAACTGTGGCTACTAGAAATGTGCCCGGACTTGAACTATGGCTAATAGGATATGCTCGGACCTCGAACTATGGCTGATACACTCTGAAGAAATCCAAAATCACAAGCTCACCATCAAGTGGAAAGATATCGTAGAGCGAAACATTCATCAAATTCAGAAAGGACCAACTATGCTCGAAACCCATGACTAGTCCAATACAATCAATAAGGCCCAAAATCACAACTGAGGCACGCCAAAGCCGTAATATAAGGAAGTTATGGATGAAATTCCAATAAGAGATGAGTCGTCACCTAGCTAAAGATTTATACTACCACACCCAAGTCTACTATATCAATCTACGGGGAGATGAAACCATCTGAAATGATATCAGAGGATTTCTAAGGCATAACAACTCTAGACTATAATAGTTCTAACGAAATCACTATCCTATAAGTCACATATAACAATACAAAAGGCATATAGTTACAACATGGCATGATACAACAACACAAACAAGGTAGACATGTATAATTTATCAAAATTGTCCAAAAAGAAGGCTAATGTAGGATTTCTAATAGCTAAACATAGAACATTCTAAGAAGTCTCCCAAATCTATCTAAATATCACATAAATGCCAACACAAGATTAATATAAGATCAATACGACATAGCCTACCTTGAAGCCGATCAGGCGCACTCCAAAACAAGCTTAATTGGAGCTTTACCCTTCTTAAATGCCTCTAATCATTGACACACTATCAAATAAATGATCACTACATCAATACAAATGTTTTGACACCCAAAACACAATAATTCTGTAACACTTAAGAAATTGAAAATTGAGATAGGAGAGGAAACGCTTCATTTTGACACTGAGGTTGTAGTCTACAAGTCCAACCTACAGATTGAGAAAGCCCAACGACCCGTAGAAAGGAAGTCGTGAGACTTTGTTTGAGTTTTGGAAATGTCAAGTCTCTGATGTTTGACCTATGAGTAAACATGACGATTCATAGGGTGTTCTACGGGCCGTAAGAGTGATCCAAACTTAGTAAAATTTTGGATTTGGACTTGGGTTCAACGAATTGGCCCTACAAGCCGTAGAAAGGACTATATCCCATATGAAAGTTTTGTTGAAACAATTTAGGATTTTAGGTCCTAGTAATGGGTTCTACGGTTAACCAAGATGGTCCATAGAAAGCTCTACGGATCATAGGTCCAAACCGTAAACCTGTCCGATAACTTTTAATTAAGGGTGTTTTGGTCTTTTTCTACCCAATTAACCCCTAAACTATGTCTCTTTGATCTTATAACTACCCGTATAACCGTTTGTACTCCTAAGACTAAGCCTAAATCTCGTCATTCACTCAATTCTCCCAAAATCCCTCAAGTCTTCTTCTTCGAAATTCTCTCTAGAGCTCCAAGGTGAAGAGTCACAGTTTCATGCTTTAAGGCCTCATACTCCTTGTATTCTTAGGACTTTGATTATCAAGGTATGTGGTAATTCACCAATGGATTCTGATGTATCACAAATTTACGATACTTATAACTCTTTAAACTTGGATTTTTGCATGTTTCTTAGGCATTTGTTAGTAGTTTTGATGGTATTTTGTCTATATTTAGAGGAAAAATAGGGTTTTGGCAGTGGGAGCAAATAATTCAGTGAGGGAACAACTTTTTGAAGAACTATGAGTCAAGTTACGAGCCATAGTCAGAGCCATGAGCCATAGAACTTGATCGTAGATGAGGACTTAAGATTTTGGGAGTTAATTATGGGACCACGAGATAAGACTACAAGCTGTAGTAATACCTACGAGCCGTAGGTCCTAGTCGTAGGATGATTCAAAATTATTGAGTCCCAGTACTTAGGACTACGAGTTGTCAGGACGGGCCATGCTAAGGTCTACGAGTAGTAGATCATGTCCATAGATAGAGTCGATGTGCATTTTAAAGAAGCCGTTTTCTACGAGGAGGGTCTACGAGTCGTAGTTTGACCTATGGGCCGTAGACCAGGAACTGTAGATGAGACCGCTGAATCCTAATTTTCCTATATTTTCTTAGTCTACTTTATTTAGGATTAGACATCTATTAATCATTGGTTTTATTTATTTTTGAGTTAGACAATTGACTTTGTGAGTTTTGGTATTGAGAATTAACTTGTGAAACACTTTTCAAATTTAATTCTTGAATCGTTGGTTTATACTACATCTTTTGTTCATAAATTCAAGATTCCAAAATTTAACTGTAAGTTCATGATATATCTTAAAATTATTAATATGAATTGTGATAACCCAAACATGAGTAGCTAAATCCACAACTATGGTTGTGGGAGCCATGAGGAATTAACAATGTAGACCTACTAACTAGTATCTAGTAACTCTTGAATAGTTTTTATGCATGTGTTGTTGATCTCTTCTCTTTGATTTCTTTTTAATGGAGGTCTACGTTAGAACTCATCTTATTCCTACTTACATGACCAAGGGGTAACAAATGGGAAAAGAGATTAAACACCAGAGATTTGACGACTACAATCATCATCTAATAACTTGAACTAGACAAGGGGATAGCTAATCTGGGGTCAAAGGTAAGGGATAGTAAAGCATACACCCATAGACATACTAAGTTTGATGGTAAAATTCACTTATTTGGGTGACTATCCACTTAGGAGATATATAACTTACCGACTTTACATGCTAGACACTAGACAAGGTTACTACTATAAGGTTTACTACGTTATGAACTTGTGGAGAATACAAACCCCCTAGTTTCATCTTCTATTATTCTATAAAACATTCAATTCTGCTTACTTGGTTACTAAAATCAATAAATCGATCAAGTTTTTGGTTTTAGAAAACCCCCATTTTACAGAAATAACTCGAGGAAAAGTATAATCAATAATCAATTAGGCTAAGTCTAGCACTCATTTCTCGTGTGATCGACCCTAACCTCTATTAGGTTCTTTATTTTAACAACGACCTCTTATAATTCTTTAGGGAGGTGTAATTTGGGTGTATAAAATTTGGCGCCGTTGCCTGGGAATAAGCCTTTTAGATTAGAATAATTTTGTTATTGCACTGTTAGTTAATTATTTACTAATTTACGTTTTCTTTTGTTTTTGTTTCTTACAGGTTTTGTTCAAAGTGTATGACAAGTACAGAGAGTCAAGGAAATCCTATAAACCTTTTCAATCTAGATCTAAACAAAACACTGTGAAAAATGGCCAACATCGTACATGGCCATAATCTTGGATTGAACGCCGATTCAATTGGAGAGGGACAAGAGGGTAATCATGAAGGCCGACTTATGGGTGTAGGAAAGGGATAAAGAATCAACAAAACAACCCACATATAATGCAAGATCAATCTACGCTTGGAGAGAGGCCAACACCCGATCTGCATGATGATTACAAGGCTGATCATAATGCTACGGGAACAACGGGTCCCATCATCGTACCTCCGCTGCCACCGGGACATATATTTGTTATCACTAGTAACCTGATGCAAATGCTTACATCCGGAGGACTGTTTGATGGTCTGCCATCTAAAGACGCATATGCTCATCTGTAATGACCTGATTGCATCGTTAGAGAAAAGCCAACTTGGGAATTCCTAGCCTAGTCCAAATTTGGATGAAATCTGTGTCAGGGAGGTCTAGAGAAATCTGGTAATGTATGGGGGATCTAATTATGAATTTGATCATATGAGTAGATAGCTAAGATGTTAAGGAACCCGTACGACTTTACAAAATCGAATTCAGGAGAGTAGAACTCCCGAAACTGATCTTAGCGTGAACGGGTAGTTTTTGAATGTCATGGGTTGAAGGTGTGTTGTGAAATGGGGATTTGAAACTCTAATTCCGACGTTCTGTCTCCGTGCAAGCCGCCAGGGTGGGATTTATCCCACTAGGGCGGGGCCGCTGTGGTGGGATGGGGTTCGCCGTAGTGGCCCAATCGCGACTTAAGTCGGGATTAAACCCCAAAAATGTTATTATTCTGTAACATTCATTCTTGAGAGCTAAGAAACGACCCAGGGATATTTCTTGAAGGTTTTCCACCTCTTCTAGCACTAAAGGTAAGATTTTTACTCCCCTAATCCATTTTTCGATCCATATAACTTAGATTCTTGGGTAATTATTAGTGGGGGGAGGTTTTGACCTGAAGTTAATGGTGGAAAAGCCCTAAATTGGGTATTGGGATCTTGGGTTTTCTCCTAGGGTTGATAATTTTGAAATTTAATCTAGGTAATTAGGCCTCGTTTATTGATCCTTGTGTTAAATTGTTGTTTTTAGACCACGAACAAGCGGAAAGAATCCGGAAAGGGAAGATTCAAGTGCCTTAGGGGGGGTTCAAGCTTGGCTTCGAGGTAGATGATGGTTTGATTTCCTATTTGTGTGATGTATGTTGATTGATTCCTATATTGTATGCATGCGTGTATGCGAAGAATGAAAATGCGGAAACGAACCTAATGAATTGATTATGAACAATGCATGCCATGAACTTGTGTACTTGACTATATGATTTGAGTATTGTACATTATGGATGTGATTGTGATTGTGGTTGTGTTGATTGGACCGGGTGTCACGTTCCGACACATACGTTGGATCGGGTGTCACGTTCCGACACATATATTGAATCGGGTGTCACGTTTCGACACACTAATTGGGATCGGGTGTCACGATCCGGCACACTAACAGTTTGGGGATGGGTTCCATAAGAGGACCATTGTGTTGTTATATCTATTGCTACTGAGAATGTGGAATTGTACATTGCTCCTGAAATGATAACTGAATTGTATTCCGTATATGTGTGCTTATTATATTGTGATTGTCTTCGTATATTGTGCTTTTGGGAGTAGCCGCGTGATCCTACCAGTACACTGTGGTTGTGTACTGATACTGCACTTGCTCTTTCTTTGTTGAGTACAGGGCATCTTCAGGCGGCTACTGACATACCACATTTAGGAGATCACTGATCAAGACCAAATTTAAGGGTTAGCCAGTTCTTTCAGGCTGCAATGAGTTCTCATTCTGTTTGGTCCATTTCTATTCGGACTTAGACTAGTACTTTAGATATTCGCTTGTTTAGTTTCGGTTAGTACCCCTTGTTCTTAGACTTATCGTTAGTAGAGTTTTGGTACATTGACTTTCAGTTTCTACGGGTGTTTTACGCAATGTTTTGGTAATGGTTTTGTCGAACTTTCAGAGTTTATGAGAACTCTATTTTATTTCTGTATTTAAACCTGCTTTCGTATCTTTAAATGTGTAGTATTTTTTTTAAGGCTGCTTAGTTGGGTTGTAGTAATGGTTCTCCCACCGGAGGGTTAATGTTGGTGCCAATCACGACGGTCTGGGTCGTGACATCATCTGAGCAAAGCTACCAGTGTGTGTAAGAGTAGTGTGGGTAGGCCAGACTTAGACATGAACACCATCGGGCTATGTGTTTTCCCACTATCATTGACTAGTGATGCAACCGTGTAGCTATTTGAGCTTCCATATAACTCAATTACCACATGAGAGGAGTTGCATAGTGCGTTCCTTAAAAAATACTTCCCATTGTCAAATAAGTTGAAGTTTCAAGATAAAATCAACAACTTCGAGCAACTACTTAGAAAGTCGGTGAGTGCTGCATGGGAAATATTAACATGCTACATGAGAAGTATCCCGAACCACCGAATTGATGACGAGTCACTTAAGAAGTTCTTATCTAGAGGATTGGATGACAATGGTAAAGCGGTGGTGGCTTCTATTACTGGAGGATCATTAAGAGCAAACAGATTTTAGCAAGCTGTAGAGAAGCTTGAAAAGATTGCAAAAACTAATAAGCCATGGTGCACTGGAGGTACATCAACCACAAAGAGAACTTTTTCGGTGGAAGCTACCCATAACCAAGCAAATGAGGAGATGCGTCAAGAGGTGGCACAACTAAGAACGAAGGTTGGCTTGGTGTTGATGCATTTAGGTGCTAGTGCTGAAAAAGTTAATGCTGTTACTACCAAAATAAAGCACCACCTCATGATGAGTATGTGTATGAAAAATATGCCAATTATGTAAATGATCAGAAGGGGGGTTTCCATTCTAACCCCAAGTATCCAATCAGGATACTTGGCACCAAGGTCAAGGAAATGAAGGTCAGAACTACATCAACTACAACCTGGAATGGAACTATAATCCTGACAACAATTACAACTAAAATGGGTATAATGACAGATTTTAGGGCCAAGATAGAGAAGGTGATTTGGACACGGAAAGAATACTATAGAAATGATAAGGGTGGCCCATATGTTCCACTAGGAAATCGAGATGGAGGATCAAGATTGAATTACATTGAGGACATGATGTCCAAAATGATGAAATGCTCCAACTCGACAGATGATTATGTGAAAGAAATGCGCACTGATCTATCAGTCATTAGGTAAAAGGTAGATTCACATGAAGTGTCCATTAAGAAAATTGAGCAACAGTTGAGTCAACTTTCTTCGTCCATGAATCCACGCCACAAGTTGTGACCAAACAAGATGGGCAACAAAGAGGGAATCGATAGGATGTGCCTGATACATCCAGGATCCGTGAGTTCTTGAGGATGAATCCTCCAGACTTCACCGGTTCAAGTGTCACTGAGGATCCAATAAACTTTGTGGAAGAGTTGCAGAAAGTGTTTGAGGTGATGCATGTTGCAGATGCTGAGCGTGTGGAACTAGCTGCATACCAACAGAAGGGTGTTTCTAGAGTCTGGTATGACCAATGGAAGAAGAGTAGAGCTGGAGGGGCTCCAATTGTGAGTTGGGCTGTGTTCGAAGAGGCCTTCATGGGGCGTTTCTTTCCCCGTGAACTGAGAGAGGCAAAGGTAAGAGAATTCCTTACTCTTAAGCAGGAATCCATGAGTGTGCATGAGTACAACCTCAAATTCACTCAACTGTCCCGTTATGCTCCGGAGATGGTTGTTGATATGAGGAGCATGATGAGCTTGTTTGTGTCTGGGTTGTCTCGTCTGTCAAGAAAAGAGGGTAAGGCTGCTATGTTGATAGGGGACATGGACAAGCAAGGATTATGATCCATGTGCAACAGGTTGAGGAGGACAAGTTGAGAGATAGGGAAAAGTTATGCAACAAGAAGTCTAAGACAACAGGTAATGAGTCCGGGCAGCAGAAGGGTTATGCGATCCGGTCATCTTTTAAACAAAAGCCAAATGGACCTATTCCATCATCAGCTAGTGCACCTGCACCAAAGAACAAAGGTGAGTTCAAGAATCAGAACTCGCAGAATGTCAAAGCTCGACCTGCTCAGTCTCAAGGTAGTGTGGCACAAGGGGCCAACTGGACTCTTACATGTGCTAAGTGTGGTAGGAACCACCCAGGAGCGTGTCGTGATGGATCCACTAGTTGTTTCAAGTGTGATTAGACAAGTCACTTCATAAGAGAGTGCCCTAAGAACAGGAAGGGTAGCGGTAATGGGGGCAATAGAGCCCAATCTTCTTCAGTGGCTCCGCCAGACAGAGCTACACCTAAAGGGGCTACTTCAGGGACAAGAGGAGGAGCAAACCGTTTGTATGCTATTACCATTCGCCAAGAGAAAGAGAATTCACCTGATGTTGTCAC
The DNA here is from genome assembly GCA_029582245.1 of Solanum etuberosum. NCBI lineage: Eukaryota > Viridiplantae > Streptophyta > Magnoliopsida > Solanales > Solanaceae > Solanum > Solanum etuberosum. The sequence continues at coordinate 37,880 of JAJONR010000860.1, forward strand.
TTGTATGATCAAAGTCTTTATTTTTGATGTATATGCATTGCTTGATCGAGGTGTGAGTCTATCTTTTGTGACTCTATATATTGCTATGAATTTTGATATTCTTCCCAAGCAACTTCTTGAACCCTTCAGTGTTTCCACACCTATTGGTGAGTCTATTCTAGCTGAGAGAGTTTATCATGATTGTACCATTTCTGTCAATCACAAGGACACCATGGCTGACTTAGTCGAGTTAGAGATGGTGGAATTGATGTTATTATAGGTATGAACTGGCTTCATGCTTGTTATGCCTCAGTTGATTGTAGAACTCGAGTAGTTAAGTTCCAGTTTCCTAATGAGCCAATTTTTGAGTGGAGGAGTAGTTCAGCAGTGCCTAAGGGTCGTTTTATTTCATACCTTAAGGCCAAAAAGTTAGTTTCGAACGGGTGCATCTATCACTTAGTCTGAGTTAATGACTCTAGTGTTGAGACACCACCTATTCAGTCAGTTCTAGTTGTGAGTGAGTTTCCGGAGGTCTTTCCAAATGATCTTCCTGGATTCCCTCCCGAGAGAGAAATAGACTTCGGTATAGATATCCTTCCTGATACTCGAGATATTTCTATTCCTCCATATAGACTGAGTTAAAAGAGTTAAAAGAGTAGTTCAAAGAACTTCTTGATAAAGGTTTCATTCGACCAAGTGTCTCACCTTGGGATGCTCCGGTCTTATTTGTGAGGAAGAAAGATGGTTCTCTTAGGATGTGTATTGACTACCACCAATTGAACAAGGTTACCATAAAGAATAAGTATCCCCTTCCGAGAATTGATGATCTTTTCGATCAAATTCAGGGTGCCACTTGCTTTTCTAAGATAGACCTCAAATCGATCTATCATCAGTTGAGAGTAAGAGAGAGTGATATTCCAAAGACATCTTTCAGGACCCGCTATGGTCATTATGAGTTTCTAGTCATGTCTTTTGGTTTGAATAATGATCTTACTTCGTTCATGGACCTTATGAACAAAGTTTAAGCCTTATCTTGATATGTTTGTTATCGTATTCATTGATGACATTCTAATTTATTCGAGGAATGAGGAGGATCATGCTAGTCATCTCAGAGTAGTTCTTCAAACTCTCAGAGATAGAGAGTTGTATGCCAAATTTTCCAAGTGTAAATTTTGGCTTGAGTCTCTAGTGTTCTTGGGAGACATTATTTCTGGTGAAGGGATTCGAGTTGACACTCAGAAGATTGAGGCAGTGCAGAACTAGCCTAGACCCACATCTCCAATTGATATTAAGAGTTTCTTGGGATTGGCTGGTTATTATAGAAGATTTGTTGAGGGGTTCTCATCTATTTCGTCCCTGTTGACAAAGTTGACTCAGAAGACAACGAAGTTCCAATGGTCAAAAGCTTGTGAGAAAAGCTTTCAGGAACTGAAAATGCAGTTGACTACTGCCCCAGTGTTGACCTTATCAGAGGGTACACAAGGCTTTGTTGTGTATTGTGATGCATCCAGAGTTGGACTGGGTTGTGTATTGATGCAGAATGGAAAGGTTATAGCTTATGCCTCCAGACAACTGAAGATTCACGAGAAAAATTACCCAACCCATGATCTAGAGTTGGCTGCTGTAGTGTTTGCTTTGAAAATATGGCGTCACTATCTCTATGGTGTTCATGTTGATGTGTTCACCGATCACAAGAGTCTTCAGTATGTATTAAGTTAGAAAGAGCTTAATCTCAGACAGAGGAGGTGGTTGGAGTTACTCAAGGATTATGACATGAGTATTCTCTATCACCCAGGTAAGGCTAATGTTATTGCTGATGCTTTGAGCAGATTGTCTATGGGTAGTACTGCCCATGTTGAGGAAGGCGAGAAAGAGTTAGCCAAAGACGTGCACAGACTTGCATGATTGGGAGTCCGGTTAATGGATTTCAATGGAGGATTATTAGTGGTGATGAATGGGGCTGAATCATCACTAGTGTCCGAAGTGAATGAGAAACAGGACCAAGACCCTATTTTGCTTGAATTGAAGGCAAATGCTCATAAGCAGAAAGTGATGGCTTTCGAACAAGAGGGAGATGGTGTATTGAGGTATCAAGGTAGATTGTGTGTACCAAAGGTGGATGAACTCCAAGAGAGGATCATGGAGGAAGCTCATAGCTCCAGATATTCTATCCATCCGGGTTCCACAAAGATGTATCATGACTTGAGAGAAGTCTACTGGTGGAGTAGTATGAAGAGGTATATTGCAGAGTTCGTTGCTAAGTGCCCGAATTGCCAACAAGTCAAGGTAGAGCACCAGAGGCTCGGTGGTATGGCTCAGAACATAGATCTTCTGAAATGGAAGTGGGAGATGATCAATATGGATTTCATTACTAGTTTTCTACGGTCTCGCAGGCAGCATGATTTGATTTGGGTGATTGTAGATCCGATGACTAAATCAACCCATTTCTTACCGGTAAAGGCTATTTTTTTCAGTAGAAGATTATGCCAGATTATATATTCAAGAGATAGTCAGACTTCATGGAGTTTCAGTGTCCATTATTTCGAATAGAGGGGCGCAATTCACCACACAATTTTGGAAGTCCTTCCAGAAAGGTTTGGGTTCGAAAGTAAATTTGAGTACTGCTTTCCATCCTCAGACTGATGGTCAAGCAGAGCACACAATTAAGACTTTAGAGGATATGTTGAGGGCGTGTGTGATCGATTTCAAGGGTAATTGGGCTGATCACTTACCTCTCATTGAGTTTGCTTACAACAACAGTTATCACTCTAGTATCCAGATGGCTCCTTATGGAGCTTTGTATGTGAGAAGATGTAGATATCCTATTGGATGGTTTGAGGTTGGTGAAGCTGGGTTGATAGGACCAGACTTGGTTCATCAAGCTATGGAGAAAATGGAGATCATTCAAGAAAGGTTGAGAACAACGCAAAGTCGTCAGAAATCCTATACCGATATTAGAAGAAGAGACTTGGAGTTTGAGGTGGATGATTGGGTTTATTTGAAGGTTTTACCCATGAAGGGTTTTATGAGGTTTGGCAAGAAGGGGAAGCTTAGTCCCCGGTATATTGGTCCTTACAGGATATCCAAGAGGATTGGCAATGTAACCTATGAGTTGGAGCTACCTCCAGAGTTAGCAGCAGTCCATCCAGTATTCCACATTTCAATGTTGAAGAAGTGTATGGGTAATCCTTCACTTATTATACCTACTAAAAATATTGGTATCAAGGACAACCTATCTTATGAGGAGATATCCGTTGAAATACTTGATCGCCAGGTTCGCAAGTTGAGAACCAAGGATGTAGCATCAGTCAAGGTATTATGGAGGAGCCAGTTTGTTGAGGAAGCTACTTGGGAGGCTGATGAGGATATGAAGAAGAGATACCCACATCTCTTTACTTCCGAAGAAATTCCATACCAAGGTAATGATTTTTGGTAAAACACTCTTCAAATTGATATGTTATTTTGTGTTAAATTGCATGTTGGGTGTTTGAGCTGGGTGTTAGATGTTGCCACACTTAGTTCTACTTAGAGTACTCTAATTCGAGGACGAATGTTCCCAAGGGGGAGATATTGTAACACTTCGGTCTTAGAAAGAGCTAATTTTAGAAAGAACTAAATTGGGAAGAGCTAATTTGAAATTTGAGCAAGTTAGACTTCAATTGTGAGTTTTGGATCGATTTCAGATGACCATAACTTTTAGCACAGGATGAGTTAGGTGGCCCATGAAATATCAAATGAAAGATCTCTGAGTCCTCTTTCCAATGCCACTAAGTTTTCTAAATTCTGAGTTCGGATGAGGGAGATATACCTGTTTGAGTTCAGCCTGTCCGATTAAAGAAATTCATCCGAATTAAGGAGGGGTATTTTGGTCTTTTCATTACCCCATTAGCCTTAAACGTTTTTTTCATCCAAATAGGGGTCTTCAGTTTTCACATTCCTAAACACGCTTAGTATTTTAGAGAGAAGTTCAAGAGGAGAAAAAGGAGAAGTTAAGCGTTCGTTCAAAATTCTTTCGATCTTCGAGGAATTTCGCCAAGGATTTGATCTACAACTCATAGATTATTTGACAGACCGCTCGTTCACTCGTAGAAAAGTTCAGAGACTTGTTTTTTTTTCAAAAAATATTTTCTCTCTTTCTATGAAACTGGTCTACGACCCGTAGAAAGTTCTATGAACTGTAGACTGGTCTCGTAGACCTGAACTAGTAGGAAAAATCCCTGCAACCTTTTTCCCTTTTGAAATCCGAGGTGTTACAAGATGGACAAATTGTCACTCCCAACAAGTCATAAATGATTTGAGGGTCATTATAGGAAATCTCTAAAAGGCAAAAATAAAACAATACAGGGAAAATGACGTAGAGGGTCATTACGCTAACTCTCCATTTTAGAATTACCAACACCAATTAATTAGATCAATTTTCTGAAAGTTAATTTATTGACAAACTTAATCATTTATTATTATACTTCACTTATTTCACATGACGAATATCAAATCCATATGTAGGGTTTCACGTGAAAACTTATAGGTAATCATAGAGGGGTGTCTTTTATCTCAAGTCCGAGACATGGTTCTATCACTAATTATTATTTCACTAATTTGATTTATTATCATCCAATCTATTAGAAATATATTAACTCATAATTGAGTCTCACCTTTTAATAGATTAAAATAATATATCAAACTACAATGATCATAATAATTATATCAAGATTAAGAGTATAAATACTTGTAATGGAGTAGAGAAGTTGTTTATTAATATTCAAAACATAAACAAACATCTCTTCTTGATTCGTTTAATATATATGGAATGTACTAGCACAAGAAGTTGGAATATAACCACTCCCATAATTTAGATCAAATTATATTTAATCTTGTTCTACAATCATCAAGATGTTTTTCCTACTTCATATTTAATTATGAACAATAATTTATTACTTATGAGAACCGACAATTTGAATCTTTCGTGCATGAGTTAGATAACTCCGTACACAAAAATTATCTACTATATAAGTAATGAACACGCAAATTAACACAATAATTTATTCAAATAAAGACTTTATTATAATAAAAAAAATAGTCTTTACTTAGATTAATTGAAATAAAATATTATAACTCAACAACATGATTGATAGTATATCTCAACACAAACAACTACTAGGACAAAGATATAATAGTGTCTCATTAGCAAAATGATGCCAACACTTTTCGTAAGATGATCACAGGTCCTTGATACTGGGAGTATAAGCATCTTCAAAGTCATCATTTTCTATCCCATATAGTAGAAAGGGATCGTCTAATCTTGCGCATTTAGGAAAAAAATATTCATCAATGTAATATGGTAAATGACTTTAGTTATGTAAAAATAAAATATGATATTTTAAGTTCTTGTGACTCATTAAATTTTTCATTTTCTAAAAGACTTATGCATTGAGAAACTACCTTCTTTAGGTGAGAAAAAATTAAAATTATCCATATTTGTAAAAATGTTATCATGAGACATTAGATGATCCTCTTTTCCTTGTAAATCCTCAAGTGTGGTCTTGTCTCCCTCTTTTGCACTGTCTATTTTCATTGGAGGAGCGACTTCGGGTAGGGCAGAGTTTGTAGTAATGCATACTCCTTCCTTGTCATTTTCACCTGCAAATTATGTGAAGATTTAATATTAAAAAGTAAATTAATGTAGCTAATAATATTGATTATGTGAAAGAACTCAAACTAAATATTTACACATTAATTGTATAATTCTTGTGATCTATTCAGTGCAATCATTCAGCGTTTTGTGGTGAATATAATTCTTGTGATTTATCTAGTGCATTCATTAAGAGATTTTATGGTGAAAATACCTTTATTTAGTGTAAAATTGTATGTGACCATAGTCTTAACATCATTGGCCACCATTTATTCCTAAAAATAAGTGGATTTTAACTTATTTTCTAATATTTATAGGTAAGTAAAAATTATAATCTCAGATATGAGGGCTATGAGATTGATTGTGAGATGTGTTGGAGAATGAATATTAGACAAGTAGTATAGAATATCACTAATGTGACTGGATGATGGATATTAGACAATTACTGTAGAATGCCACTTATGTAACTTGTTTTCCCCAATTCCATTAGAGAAGTAGTTTTTCTTAGTTTTAACGTACTTATTTTCCTTTTAAAAATTATTTTCCACAAAGTTTGACCAACCAAACATGAAAATAATTAAATATTTTTTCCAAACCAGACACACCCTAATTGCATAAATCTTGTGATTATCTCATGCATTTGTTAGGAGTTGATTAAAATATCTGTATCTAGTGTGAAATCAGCGGCAGTCACAAACTTAACATTATTGGTCAAGTTTACAATCATTTCTTTTTCTCCATAATTGTCTTCATAAGGAAGTCCCTTCTCCATATGAGCATTCTCATTATTCTTGATTTCTAATGATTGTGAAATGGGGACTTGCTCCATATTTTCTGCAAAAATAAATGAAGTCAATGTATAAATATTTTTTAAAATACTTTATTTATCTTAATTTATATGATATTATTTGACTAGACATGAAATTTAAGAAACAAATAAATACTTTCAAGTTTTATGATCCAAAATTTCCTATAAATTATTACGTGGTTATAAATTATTTCATCAAACATAAACTAAAATTTTAAAATTAAATTATTTCGAAATATTGAGATGCATCATTATTTTTAGAATAAACTAAAAAAGTATATCGGGTAAAATGGAACAAAGGAAATAATAATAATCATACCATGGAACTAAAACCTTTTCTTTTGGATCATAAGTTAATTACTAAAAACTATAGATGCAATCACTAACTATATAATACGTGTAGCTTATTGAATGTGTTTGTTAAGAGCATGCTTGCTTGGCTAAATTAAATACCTTCATTGTATGAAAAACTAATGGTCAATTCTTCATTCTCGGCCAAGGTTACGACCACATGATCATTGATTTCTCTGTGTACTTTATCTTCAGGAACAATATTTTGGAGCTTCAAGTTTGCAGAACTTGTATTCTCTACTTCTTGAAATAATGGTGACATTAAGTGATGGACATCTATCGAGAAATTGGGGGAAGAAAGCTTGTCGAATTTTGAAGGTCTTGAACATTCTTTTCCTACATAAATGATGAGTCATTGATAAAAATAACAAAAGATAATGCTCACACAATATAGCTAATAGTTTTGTTTAACTTAAATTCTAGTGATATATAAATATTTACACAATCACGTTTGTCATGAAATAGTTATAGGTATATTATTATTAATATAAATATCACCTTTATAATAGGTTAAAATATACCAAGTGTAGAAAATTATTTTCATTGTATATACCGTTCAAATCCATTTTTATTAGTACATAATGTGGAAAAAAGATTTACAATACATAACATAAACAAAACTTTCACATACTGAAATGTATGAATTTTGTGGACTATTAAATTCATTGTTCATATATAATGATAATAATAAATTAAAATAAAAAACTTACAAAAAAGAATTAAGCTAGTGATACGGTCACTTACCTACACTTTGTGAAAATTCAGAGTCCAACTCATTACTTTTGTTCAGGTGAGCAAACACTTTATTTTCATCCTCTTTTACATTGTCCACTTCCTGGTGGAGAGCAAATACTACTTCATGACAATCTAAATTTGTAATTCTTTCAGTTTCTTCTTTCTGAACCAATGATCGCATAAGTACATCATCGTTAGAGAGGTTGGAGGAAGATTGCTTATCAAATGCTTTATGATTCGTAAGATCTTTAAGGTTATCCATCGAGCGAACCTGCTTGGAATTAACATCATTATGGTAATTATGATTGTTCAACTTCATGAGATTGTTTTATGTACCACTAGAATTTTAATAACTTACCACAAACTCGCTTGTTTCTTTGAGCTCGATCATTTCACATGAGCACCACTTCATTTCCTACATGTAGTTCATCATTGTTTTCTTTTTGTTTCGTTGTTGTATGCTCTGAGTTTGAAGATTCTTTTTTTCTTTTCTTGGAAGGACGTTTTGGAGACCCAATCTTGATTTGATTTAAGATAACGTTATAAGAATGATTTTAACAATAAAAAAATTATATTTGTCAAAAAATAAAATATCTTACCTTGATCTCTTTTACCATATTGGTTTCTGAATCGACTTCTACTTCCATTTTCTCGTAACCATCTAAGATATATCTACACACATCCATAACAGATCGACATATGGAACGTTTTTTCATATGATAGTAAACCTACAACACAACAAGGCTTTTCATTAGATTACAATAATTATTAAAAAATTTAAATGTTGTACACTATTACGTTGCACTAACAAATTATTAACTACTCTGCCAGGAAAATCCAATAAGATAAGTATGCTAATACAAATAAAGCAACTAAAATAATTATAATAGATAAGATGCCTCATGATATAATGTAGAAATTATAACGGAACTATCTAGAGAAACATCTCGTAAACCAAAATGTAGACAAATCATAGAAAAACTACTATCAAACTATCATTTAACTTTTGCATTTTATAAAATATTACATGTCTTAATTTTAAGATTACAAAACTCATATTTTATAGACTCTTACTTGTAAGTATACTTTAAATTACATGATAGTGTAAATAAGACATTATCCAAATGATGAATAAAACTTAAACTCATTGTCACAACTAGCTTAGTGATTGATTCGTTATCTCTCATTTTCTTGACTTATCATTTTGTCAGTTCCTCATCACTAATTTATAGAATCAAGATATAGTGAAAAAAACTAACAATTTAAGTTATATGCAAGAAATAAGATAATAATTTTAGTTACCTTGTCACACTGACCATTAGGGCGCCTTCTCTTTTCACATGTCTAGTCGTCCAAGATATCATGATATTTTTTATTAAGTCTGAATGGATCGACTAAATCTTCTCCCTATAATTCGAGTCCATAACAAAGTATTTGGAAGAGTTAACCGTCTCATAATTATGATCAAATCTTGACTTATTAAATTTATACATAAGCAATCTAGAAAAATAAATGTACTAACCTTGTTTAATTTTACAGTGTAAATATTAGTTTCACCTGCTAGAGGTACAATTGCAAAGCTAACAGTAGATAGGGCTATGACCTCCGCATTAATCAATTCCCTCTTCCTCCCGGTGAGTTGATGGGGAGTTAATTCAGACTCATTCTGCAATAATAGAAAAAATTTAATCAAAATTTCTTGTCATACTTGATTGTGTTTTAAATAAACACTAATTTATAAACTATCATATTATATTTACTTTTCGTGATAAGAAAACTATCTAATTTTTAGGATTACAAATTTTATTTTAATTGTTGTATGCTTATAGATATCTTTTGGATGACTTTATGATATAAAGTTTTATTTACATTGTTTGTATATATAAGTTAAACTCTTTTGCAGAATAAAAGAATAATAAAAATTTGATGCTTTGATGATATAAAATAATTTACACTATATTATATCTGAATGTCCATATAAACAAAATGAGCCTCTAGGTGAAAGATATATATACTCACAATGTATGACAATAATATATGAAAATGACAATACATATATCATCAATTGACATGATAAAGAGAAAAATAAAATTCAATGAAGAAAAGGTTATTAGATTAACGGTTAGATTCTTGTAATTTTTTCATCAATATTGTAATTAAAATCTAACATACAAGTCTAGACAACTAGTATGTTATAAGAATCATTTAACAAAGACAATATAAAGTAATAAAATACTTAACTAAAAATCAATCTTTTATCATCTTAGTGTTAATAAAACATATTATTGAAATCACTTTTTCTTTAGATTTGATAAAATATGATTGCTTATAAAATAAAATTTAATACTAACCATTATAAATAAGAAATTTAATCACACTTGTTCATTTTTTAATAATGTGATTAATCATCGTCTATATGACAAAAAAATATAATCCAAAAAACTTCTTTGTTTCCTTTTTTATGCAAAAGCCTATTGAAATTTTAATTAAAAAGAGAATAAAAAATATTCCCCACAATTCTAATTTTTTTAAAAGACATCTAAAGTTTGTAAAATCTCATTTATTTTTTTAGAATCAAATCAGAAAGTAAAATCTAAATAAGCATAAATGTTATGATAAAATTGGTTAAAACAAAATCTTGATACACAATTATTCCTCACAATAATGAATTATTCTCAAACAAGAAAAAAACTACATTTAAATATTACCAAAGTGTCTAAAAATATCTAAAATTCATGTGTTTTTACATATGCATGATAACGATCAAGATTTAACCAAGGAGTTAAAATCTACGTAAAAGATAATAAATTAAAGGGTAAAGCAACAAGTAAGAGGAAGAACTAGAATGCTAAATTATATTTTCTTACTGATGTCCCCGAGACATTCTCCCTTGGATGACTTGATACCCTAGAGGATAGTAACATCGATTCACTAATTTCAACTCTTTGATTTTCTTGAGCCTGTAAGAAATTAGGAGAAGTACAAAATAATTATCAAATTTTGGATGCAGAAAAAAATATTATTTATTTATATTTTGTTCTGTAGAATTTTGACTTGTTTATAATCTATAGTAGAAATTAATTCATCAAATTTTATAACAACACATTGTTACCCTACATCCTCTTATTTTTTTCAAAGTGCGAATCAACTTTTCATTATTCAACATTTATTAAAATGAACAACTAAGAAAACCATTGTGAAACAAAAAGATTGGGCAGCACAACCTCTAAAAAGTGAAGCCTGGACCCCGAAGGTCATGACCTGAATGAGAATAAACCATACAAACAATGGTAGACAAGCTAAAAATAAATAAAGATGTACCAGCTAGCCGACGAGGCCACAGCTGAAGACATACCTACGTACACACACATATATATACATGCCAAGCCTATGGGCTGGAGATTGAAACATACAAAAGAAAACCAAGAATATTGTGTCCACAATAGCCCTATGAGTGACATAAGCATTGTCAGGACAAGGCCCCGACTATACCCAAACTTTATAACAAAAGTAAACCTCCTCTGATAGCCCCAGGATAAGACGGAGCTTACCAACTCATAGGTGAACCTGAATCCTAGCGGGTGGGTCGATCAGAGTCCCTGGCTGAACCTGCTCGCATGAAACAAAAAGCAGCGTCCCCAGGCAATGGGACGTCAGTACGAATAAAAATGTACTGGTATGTAAAGCGGAAAGTAAAATCATAAATAGTTACTCTAAAAGGATAATAGAGATACCACCTGAAACTGAAACTCAACTAATCTCCCTGGCGGACATTTGGCCTCCTACTATTTAAATATGCATGGTATGCTCGTATAATCGTATGTCGTGAATACACATATATATAGATGCAAATGCATGACGTACCCAACCAAATGCTAGCAATGGTGGTGCTTTCCGGTAGCTAACCAGCATCATATACGCCAATCTGTGGCCATCGGTGTCTCATACGTATAAATATAGGCAATAGGCCCCATACCTCCCGATTATAGATCGGGAGTAAAATGCATAGCATGTCATGTCATGGATTTATAACACCTATATGTTACCGTTGTCATGTTGCCAATCTTGGCCCGTTTGTAGTCTTGTTCTCATAACCCCATAATAACTTTCGCATAACATATAACAATCTCATGGAACCTCATTTGTTCTTCCAAATAAGCTTGAAAAGTTAACTCGGATTTTAGAAAGATAACCTAACCTTGCTGATATTAATAACAAGTTTAAGGTGACTTACTTAGTTCCTAACTTGGTTCCTAGATAATTTATAAAAGAAGTATTTCAAAACCCAAGTGTTTGAATAGTTAAACATTTAAGTTATATTTGAGTGTTTTGAAGATCGTGAGTTACTTTAAAGATTTTTCATAATAACTTTAGTGGGGAAAGAGGGTTGGTTACAAGTAATAAGGGTCTCCCGTGATATTTAAAGTCACATCACCCAAAGAAGAATACGAATTCATAGATGCGGACATATAGTCAAGGAAACCAATAAAATGACATGTAGATGTCGAATACTCTATTCATCCAAATGAGTGGAATATCAAAATAATAGAATCACTAAAATAATTCAGCTGAGATCCCAATGCCTTTCACTGAAGGTCTTTCTAGCAAGAGAATAGCAAAATATCACATTCGGCATTTTGGAAATTTCCCAGGAGTGGTGCGAAAATAAGGGACATAGCTTAGCCTTAACATACCTTTCCAATGAACGCTCGAATGACCGTAGTTTCTTTACGAAAGTTTTTCCTTATGTCCTAAGCTTCGCAAACACTATAAATATACAGCTGGTACACACATATAAACAATTCATAATTGAGCTTAAATCGGCAGATTTTCCATATGGCCTCAACTTGACGAAACGTCCGTAGAACTTCATAAAAACAATCATAAAAGAGTCCCAAGATGATTAACTTAGTTAACCAAGTGTAAACCTTGAATAAACACCAATAACTACCAATTTATATCTTCAAGAACTAGCTCCAAACGCAGCTAATAGAAGGGGAAAACGTTTGCCACGTGTAGAGATCACGTTTCTAGGCACGGGGGAAACCTTTAATGGTAGAAATCATCAAAAACTAACCTTCATCATGCAAGAACTCCATTAGAACCCTCTCTTAAGCTTTCTTTCTGGTTAAGAAGTGAAAAGAAATGTTTTCATGGCTTAAAACATTGAGTAAGCCGACATACCACATTTTTTACCCGACCCGGATCGCGACCCGGATTCTGCCCCGGCTGTCCGCGGTAAAACCCTCATAACTCTTTCCTCCGATGTCAGTTGGATACGGGGTTTTGTGCGTTGCAAACTAGACTCGTAGGCCTTCGATTTTATGGGTCACGGGCCTTCTAACTATTCATATATTGGGAGAAAACATGCAAGACATTTGACCCAAAGTTAAGAAAATATTATTAGAGAAACGTCGATGACTTTTGCCGACCTTAGTTTCGCTAATTTCTTGAGTTCAAAACTTAACATACGAACTTTGTTCTGTTATAATGCCTCATAACACACGATTCTTATCATGTTACACACTCATAGGCTTACCCAAGGTATGGGATAATTTAAACCTTTCAAACGGACGAAGTTCTACCCGAGCCATTTCTTTAATCTAGAACTTTGTCTGAGGGGTCCCTTTGACCTAAAACTTTACTTTAGTTCCTTGATATTGTCACCCATTTGCAATCTTAATCTCCAATGTACGATACCAAGTCATATACACCTCATATAACCATGCCAAACTACGCCACACATATTATCCAAGAATAGAGACAAAGTACGAGATCTTACAAATGCTTTCCCAATTGGTTTTTCTATAACGACGGGAACAGGTCGTTACACATTTATTTTGATCGGACCCCGAACGATTCTCGATGTTTTATTGAAAAAGAAATAAAAGACTTATTTTTCAAAAATCAATTAATCTTTTAAGAAAAAATTGATTTTCAAGAGCCATCACTTAATTTTTTTGAAGAAAAATCAAGAAAACTTATAAATTTCGAAAGACTTAAACGGAAAATCATTTGAAAATACCAAAAGGGTTCGAGGTTCAATTTACACTTCAAGAAGGTGTTAGGCACTTGAAGTGTCCGCTAACGTGCAGTTGACCTACGACTTGACTAAGTTATTTGACTAACTTTGAAAACATTAATTAAGTAAATAAAATATTTAAAATTATTTGAAAATAAATTAACTTAAATACTTTGAAATAATTTAGAAAGGAAAGTAAGCTTTAGAAAAAATGATTCAGTAAAGACAAACCAATTGACTAAATCATTTAAATGAAATAAATCTTCATAAGAAAAATGGTTCATCTTTAAGGGATTTAATTAAATTAACTAAATAAATAAAGTTAGAGTTAAAAAATAATAATGATAAGAAATGATAAGTAAAGGAGATAATAAAGTTGGGCTTTTGCCCAAGTTCAAATTGTTGGACTAATAGGCCCATTCTTCCACCTGTCCTAAATTCTAATGAGGGTGCCACATTTGGGCCCTTTGAGCCCTTTTTTCGTTATGAAATTTGCTTTTTTTTAGTCCCCTCTGGACTCCTAGTACAAAGATGTTGGGCTTGAGGCCTAATTTCGAGTTTACTGGAATTGTATACAATTTTTGTATACATCTATATACTGATGTATATCGGTGTATATTAGCCCTTCCACCTGTAGATAAAAGAAAATAGATTAATAAGAAAAAATCTCATATGCTATAACAATAAATCAGATTTTCACTTAGAACTAAATCACCATATACATTCTACTCAGATATTTGCAAAAGGATTCATTAAGAAAAAACACACATGAACAAATAGGAATTTCAAGGAACCATTTTAAATCATTTACAAGCTTTCAATTAAGCAAATAAATTTGCAAATTAGAGGAATAATTAGCCTAGCATATCTAGCTATGACATTCATGTTCAACAGTAAACACTATGCCATAACTTAAATGGTAGAATTTAATAACTACAAAGAAACTATATAAATTAATGATCATTCCACATAACCAAAGGAAATAGAATAGAATAATATTTTTTTCCAATGATACAGTGATAAACGAATTTGTGTGTGACAATAAACTCAAAACATCAACCCAACTTTCATGCTTAGAAGATGAAACTCAAATAGAGTAAAACTAGACCTAATTCAATGCAAAACTAAACTTCTGGAAAGTTAGATTGACACTAGACAATCAAATGTAATCCATTTGAGACAAATTGATTAATTTAAGGAGTTTCATAATCTAAACTTTTATACACACCAAGAGAAAAGAGGGGGGAAAGCTTGGGTTCTGGGTGAACATGGAACTCTAATTATGAGCCGACATTGAACTATGATCATTTTTATCATTTTCATGGAAGAAATTTGAAGAAAACAACAACATATAACATAAATATTTCTAAAATGACTCAAGCCATAACTCGAAGAATTAAAACATAAGAAACTGTCTATTTGGAATCCTAATAATCAAACATCACAAGGAATCTGTCTACTGTACTCAAATGGCTATAAATGGGGCACATACATTACACAAGAAGATTGGAAATTACTGTAGTGATGTTATTGATTCAGCCTAAATTAACTACTAATGGCAAGTGCCAAAACAACCAAAGAGAGAACCAAACTTTATCATATTTCACATATCCAACACTAGGAAATTAAGGCAAGAAGTTCAAAATATAGAGACAAGCAGCAACTTGAGTTCTTAAAGAAACTAAAACAGAACCTTTAACAAACCCAACAACAAAGGAGAATGAGGTCTCCGACAACCAAATCTTGAAGCATGACTAAATCAGATAAATAGAAGTCGAGCCTAAAACAAACTGACTTCCTAGATAGAAAACTCAAGTAAATAAATTAAATCTTAGACGAGTATAAGATTTTAAACAACTATGAACCTAAGCGACTATAAACTCAAGAAAAATGAGAGACTTGATCAGAAACAAAAAACATATTGAAAGGAAACTCAAGACCATGGATCACCAAATAAAAAAATTGGAAATTAGAGAAGTCATTAGACCCAAAAACACCACATAAGAGAATTTCGAAATCAGAAAAGAACAGACCACAGCTAAAATTTCATATTAGAAAACAATTCAGCATTCCTTAGGCAGAAAGATATGTTGAATCACCATTCTGAGATTTCACATCCTCAACATTAACAATCTTAAGAACATAAACAAATCAACGAGAAAACTGGGAACTAAACAGAAAGAGAAGAGGATTTTACCTCTTTCCGGGCAGCGACTGAGACAATGAGATGAAGAGCTTTCCACGACCACAATGTAAATTCCGACGAACTCCGAGAAGACGATGAATAGAACAGTAGAGTCAAAACTTGGACTCAAGCTATTCAAATTCTCTATTTTTGTATGTCTATTTCATGAGTAACCACTGTATATATTTTTATTGTATTTGTGAATTTCCAGTTCCTAAATTGCTGTATGAAAGTTGTGCTTCTTGGGGGTCCAATATAACACCCCGGATTTAGAGAAGGGGAAATTTTCTAGTTATAGTCGACTAGGCTATCCGCCGAGTCGACTAGGCGATCTGCCGAGTCGACTTGGCGATCCGCCAAGTGGAGCCTCCTCGCCTTTTGGCGTGATCCCTGATGTCCTGCATTCTATAACTTTAGGCAAGCAAAGTCGGGCTTGCCATTCTGATCGGTGAGTCACCAAAGTTGACTCCCCCATCGCCTAAGTCGACTTAGCCCCCAAGTCAACTCACTGTAAAATTAGGCGAGCTGAGGGCATAGTTGGCGAGTCGCCAAGTACCCTTGGCGAGCCTCAACGTGCAGCAGCCCAGATTTATAGGTTGGAGGTCTTAGGGGTCTTTTGTTATTTTCCTAATTCGATACTATGTCGTTTTACTCCTCATCTAGTAAAGTATATAAGCCTTCTACTCTGAGAAAACCCCAAAGTTCATCCTCCTAAATTATTTCTCTCTCTATAACTTAAAGAAGAAGAAATAGAAGGAGGTTGAAGCTAGGGTTCAAGAAGCAAGGTTTTTTCACACCAAATTCCTTGGGCATTGTAGATTAAGGTATGGTAGCTCTTCATCTATGGGTAGCCTTCACCCATAGAGCCCCTTCAAAACCCCAATTTCAAAGTTAGAAAACCCAAAAGTTAGGGTTTGACTTCAATCTCATGGATTCCTTTCAATTTTATTTTTAAAGGTTAAATTATGTTTGTTTATGGATATATTGATGATTTTACATGATTTTAAGTTGAATTCCTCAAGAATCCATGAATTACCCTATTTTCTCAAATTGAATCTTAAAGTGTGGGTATGGATTGATGCAAGTAGAATGTTATAGAATTATGAATGTAATGAATTGATTACTTGAATTATGTTATTATCCATGTCTAATGTAGTAATTGTAGATGTGTTGATGAATCATGATCTATGGTCCTTGAAGGGCAATTTATGAGAATTATGCATGATTATGAGATTTATGTATATGCTTTATGAACACTTTGAGAGTAATGTGATTATGACTATGATGAAATTGTGGTGTTGTTGAAAGGCTATTCTCACATACACACACTTATGAATGAAGTATGAATGAAGTTTCTATGATTATGATAATGATGATGTGTTGATTGAAAGGCTATTCTCAATTATACACTTGTGAATGAAGATGACATGTTGTGAAAGGTTTTCTCACAATATGGGGATTATTAGGTTGAAAGGCTATTCTCACCTATTGAATCTATGAGCTATCTTATGAATGATGTGGGATGGAGATGGATGACCATACGTGAGTTGAGTCGAGGTATCTAGTAGCAATCTCCAAATCCCATTTCTTCCATAATAATGAACTAAAGTAATGAAATGTTAAGTACTCCGTGGGGAATAATGCTAAGCACCGAGTGGATATTGATTGAGATGGAAACTCATACGTGAGTTGAGGTGGGGTTTATAGTAGCAATCTCTTGAGATGGATTCCCATACGTGAGTTGAGGCGGGGTATCTAGTAGCAATCTCCTTATTGATAACTATGTGCCCTCATAGGTTATTAGCTATTGGATTCACCTTAGCTAAATGTTACCGGTTCTACCTTAGGCAAGTTGATCAACCCTTTTCCGTGTGGGTAGCACCGGATTCCATGTTTAGCTCACATGGTCTATGTTGGTGAAGGCTTACCCCCACAATAAATGGTTATGAACTCTGGCTCCTCAAGAAGTACTACTTAGTGTGGGTGGGGGTATGGGACTTCATCCATGCATTGCACAAGTAGGCTTTGAGAGTAGTTATGGTGTGTTCCTTTTATGTTATGATGGTTATGAAATGAAGTATGCTTAATGTGGATTGTTGCTATGAGTTGCTTTCCTTTATATGACTTACTAAATGTGAATGTTTCCTTTTTTATGAGAATTAACAAAGGATGAGATCAAAGAATGGTAAGTATGATTATGGTGACCTAAAAGTGGTACTTAGTGTAGATGGGATTATGGGATCTTTATCTATGCATTGCACAAGTATAACTTAGGGTTACTCATGAGATGGTTCTATTATGCTATGATGGTCTATATATTGAATATGCTTATGACTTATGCTTTTACACTAATGTTCATGATGGTTCTCAAACTTGGTAAAGTGCATGCTTTTCGACTAAAAGGTCTTTTTAGCATGTTTTCAAGGTTTTTATGCATGGCTATCATACTTAGTTCATTTTTGTACTAACCCATATTTTCTACATATTTCTATAAGTGTAGGCTCCGGTTCTTAAGGTGATCTTCTAGTGGTTCAAGCTTGAATCGACTATTCTCCTAGCTTGTGGTGCGTCCTCAAGAATCGAGGATGCACGAGTCATTTTTTGTTCCTTTCTAGTTATTTCATTGTTGAAATATGTTGTAAGGGCGGCGTCCCTATTTGATTCAAAGATTGTATTAGAGGGCAATAATGAGACAAGTCTAGACTTCCGCTTGCTTTTATAAAAGACTTCGCTTGTATGGATAAAGTTTTAAATTCCGCATCATTTCTATTGCTTTATGTTATGATATGCTAAGGGGCTTGTATGAGACCCTTTCGGGGTTGAATACGCCTTGTTACATCTAGGGGGTACCCATGGGTCATGACAAACTTAGTAATCAGAGCACAAGGTTTAGAATGATTCTAGGATGATGTCTTATAAGCCACGTCTAGTAGAGTCTTGTTCATAGTGTGAAGCGCGCCACCTTCATGAATGAGAGGCTACAAGATGATTAGGAAACTACACTTCTTTCATTACTCTTAAGTCGTGCTATAGAGTTTAACTCTATAAAGTCTCTCCCTAATCCTTCCCTTGTGTCTTCAAGATATGAATACACGAAAGGGCTAAAGCTAGAAGAATGGAGGGTGACAATGTGAATCAAGGAGCTCCTCCTCAAGATAATCAAGCTCCGGTTGATCCCGTGGTGGATAATGTTACTAATGCGGAGTTTAGGTCAGCTATCCAAATGTTGGCTCAAGTCGTGACGGCTAAAGCCAATAGAGAAGTTGTAGCTCCGGTGAATGTGAATTTGGCTGCTTCGAGGGTTAGGGATTTTGCTAGAATGAACCCTCCCAAATTTCATGGCTCCAAAGTGGAGGAGGATCCTCAAGAATTTGTGGATGAGGTTTACGAGGTACTAGATATCATGGGGGTGACTTCGGTAGAGAAAGGGGAGTTAGCCGCTTACCAATTGAAAAGCGTTTCTCAAGTATGGTATAATCAATGAAAGAACAATAGGCCGGTAGGAGCGGGTCCCATAGAGTGGGAAGTGTTTAAATCAACATTTCTTGATAGATTCTTTCCCCGAGAGATGAGGGAAGCTAAATTGGAAGAATTCATTAACCTTCAACAAGGAAGCATGAGCGTGAAAGAGTATGCACTAAAGCTCACTCAATTGTCCAAGTATGCCCCAACTTTGGTGACGAATTCGAGGGATGAGATGAGTAGGTTTTTGACGGGTGTGTTCGACTTGGTAGTAAAAGAATGTCGTTCGGCAATGCTCCATCATGATATGGATATCTCACGTCTCATGATGCATGCCCAAAAAATTGAGGAATTAAAGCTTAAGGAAAAGAATAGGGAAGTGAAGAGAGCTAGGACCGGTGGGAACTTCTCCAATGCTAGGTCCGATAAACAAGGTCAATCAAGATCCAAACAAAGGTTCTCCAACCAAAGTTCCTCCAATGCTTCCCCAATGGTCAACAAGGATAGGGTGTCTAACCCTAAATCTCAAGAAGGAAATGGAGGCGGTTCTTCTTTTGAAAGATCTACATGTGCCAAATGTGGAAAAAAACATGCGGGTAAGTGCCTAGCTGGCACAGATGGTTGCTTAGGATGTGGAAAGAGAGTTTACAAGATGAGGGATTGCCCGATGCTCATGGCTAAAGGAAGAGAGGCCAAGCAAGCTTCTCTTAGTGATCCGGATCCCAATGCTCCAAAGCACAGTCGCTTCTATGCACTCCGGTCTAGAAAGGACCAAAAAGGCTCTCCGGATAAAGACACCGGTAAGTTGATAGTTTCCATATATATGTAAATATTTTATTAGATTCGTATGCTACTTATTAGACGTTGATGTTATCCTTGGAAGGGATTGGTTGCAATTGGTTAGACCTCTATTGATTTAGAACTCGGTATGGTTATTATGAGTTTTTGGGTTATGACTTTGGGATTTCTTGAAAGAAGTGGTACTTGAGTAATTAGTAGGGGCTTCCTACCAAGGGGGATATGGTGTGCTTAGAAAGCAAGATTGTTGAGAGTCCTGACATCCTCATCTCTTTCTTCTATTGCTATTCTAGCTTGAGACAAAGAGTTCCTTTTTGGCTTGTTTTATGTTTTGGAGTCATGTGTGTTTTAGAAATTTCCATGATCTCCTTATATTATGCATGTTCTTGAGAAGTTCATAATTAGTAAGAAAATGAGTTTTAATGATTTATATTCTCCTCATGTTGTTGTGCATTTAGTATGAGTTGCCTATATGCTTCATGAGATGAATTGTCGAACATGCTTTAGTATGGTTTCGAGAGTAATTGCATATTGGTTCCATGTTATTGTGTTGAGCATGCTTTTAGTTGGAGAAGGTAGTTCCTCCTATGAATATGCGAAATGTTGAGTTTTCATGCATAATGGGTTGATAGATGTAACTCCTACTTCCTTATGTTGCATTGATTATGTTTGAGATGGAGTTGAAGTTTCCTCCTTTGAATTGTGCATTATTTTGATGTTGTATGCATGATGAGCTGTTAGTCTTGAGTCTTAACTTCCGTAAGGTGTCTAAAGCGTCATTCGAGGATGAATGATCCCAAGGGGGAGATATTGTAACACCCCAGATTTAAAGAAGGGGAAATTTTCTAGTTATAGTAGACTAGGTGATCCGCCGAGTCGACTAGGCGGTCTGCCGAGTCGACTTGCCGATCCGCCAAGTGGAGCCTCCTCACCTTTTGGCTTGATCCCTGATGTCATGCATTCTGTAACTTTAGGCGAGCAAAGTCGGGCTCGCCATTCCGGTCGGCGAGTCGCCGAAGTCGACTCCCCTATCGCCTAAGTCGACTTAGCCCCCAAGTCAACTCACTGTAAAATTAGGTGAGCTGAGGGCACATTTGGCGAGTCGCCAAGTGCCCTGAGCGAGCCGCAGCGTGCAGCAGCCCAGATTTATAGGTTGGAGGTCTTAGTATTATTTTGTTATTTTCCTAATTTGATACTACATCATTTTACTCCTCATCTAGTAAAGTATATAAGCTTTCTACTCTCTAAAAACCCCAAAGTTCATCCTCCTAAATTATTTCTCTCTCTAGAACTTAAAGAAGAAGAAGAAGAAGGAGGAGGTTGAAGCTAGGGTTCAAGAAGCAAGGTTTTTTCACACCAAATTCCTTGGGCATTGTAGATTAAGGTATGGTAGCTCTTCATCTATGGGTAGCCTTCACCCATAGAGCCCCTTCAAAACCCCCAATTTCAAAGTTAGAAAACCCAAAAGTTAGGGTTTGACTTCAATCTCATGGATTCCTTTCAATTTCATTTTTAAAGGTTGAATTATGTTTGTTTATGGATATATTGATAATTTTACGTGATTTTAAGTTGAATTCCTCAAGAATCCATGAATTACCCTATTTTCTCAAATTGGATCTTAAAGTGTGGGTATGGATTGATGCAAGTATAATGTTATAGAATTATGAATGTAATGAATTGATTACTTGAATTATGTTATTATCCATGTCTAATGTAGTAATTCTAGATGTATTGATGAATCATGATCTATGGTCTTTGAAGGGCAATTTATGAGAATTATGCACGATTATGAGATTTATGTATATGCTTTATGAATACTTTAATTGTAATGTGATTATGACTATGATGAAATTGTGGTGTTGTTGAAAGACTATTCTCACATACACACACTTATGAATGAAGTATGAATGAAGTTTCTATGATTATGATAATGATGATGTGTTGATTGAAAGGATATTCTCGATTATACACTTGTGAATGAAGATGACATGTTGTGAAAGGTTTTCTCACAATATGGAGATTCCTAGGTTGAAAGGCTATTCTCACCTATTGAATCTATGAGCTATCTTATGAATGATGTGGGATAGAGATGGATGCCCACACGTGAGTGGCGGGGTATCTAGTAGAAATCTCCGTATCCTATTTCTTCCATAATAATGAACTAAAGTAATGAAATGTTAAGTACTCCGTGGGGAATAATGCTAAGCACCGAGTGGATATTGATTGAGATGGATGCCCATACGTGAGTTGAGTATCTAGTAGCAATCTCTTTATCCCATAACTATGTGCCCTCATAGGTTATTAGCTAGTGGATCCACCTAAGCTAAATGTGGTTCTACCTTAGGCAAGTAGACCAACCCTTTTCGGTGTGGGTAACACCGAATTTCATGTTTAGCTCACATGGTCTATGTCGGTTAAGGCTTACCTCCACAATAAATGATTATGAACTATGGCTCCTGAAGAAGCACTACTTAATGTGGGTGGGGGTATGGGACTTCATCAATGCATTGCACCTTTCAAGTGTTTGTACCCTTGAATGCTATCCCTTAACGTCATCATCATTGACGGGGGAAAGTACCGCACATAGAAAGTTGTGGTCAACTCATCCCAAGTGGTAATGGAGTTTCTCGGAAGATCAGGCAACAACTTTGTGGCTTCCATCAAAGAGAATGGAAATAATCCAAGATAGACCGATTCTTGAGAAATGTTTTTGAACGAGAACGGTCCACAAACGTCAACGAAATTCCAAACGTTCTCATGGGGATCCTCATGAGCCAACCCTCCAAACAATCCTTTCAATTGTAGGAGCTGAAGCATTGTGCTAGTGATGTGAAAAACATCGTTCCCTTCAGCAGGAGGTAGACGTATAGCCCCGTCACCACCCAATTGGATAGGATCGTTAACATCATTCAAATTCTCTATAGCGTCTTGGTGGCCAACTTGGCTACCATTGCTCCCATTTACGCTCATTTCTTCTTCTGTTCAACACAGCCACACAAACACAAACAAAGTAAGTCGATTCAACTATAACCCAAAAAGATCACAATTCAAACTTCAATAATAGAATTTTAAACAACACCACTCCCGGCAGCGGCGCCATTTTGGTATACGTCTCAAATACACCTCATCCAATTCTAGGTATAGACGGTCGTTAATCGGTATAAAACCAAACTAAGAGTTAGGGTCGAACTCACAGGGAGCGGTACGTGTTTAAAAGTCAGTTATGAAGTATAAATGTGATCTATTCAGTTATAGGAATGTAAATTATTGTAAACATATAAACAAGTCTAAAGGGGGTGACAACGAGTGTCAGATGGGGGGTTTGGATTGTCAATTATCAGCTACAACACAATCAAATACGAGGGAAATAACAATATAGAGAGGAATTCTCAAGATGTGATCAATTATAGGCAAATTTCACTGTACGGGTATTTGAAATTACTAATAAATAGATAAATATCAGTGGGTAAGCTAAACTATGAGTAAAATAGGATTCTCTCGAAAAACTACCCCGATTCATGTGATTTCTTTCAAACATCAACAAGCTTGGCAAATAAAAACAGCCCATACCTTAATTCATCCACTCTCTCTCGCTAGATGGGTAGAATCAGATTTAGGATTTACTCATTCGAGCTAAACCCATATCAACCCAATAACTACAATCATTAATCGAAAGCTTTGGTTTCAAAACTTCTCTCTCAAGCAAGCCTAGAACTCTAAACTAGAATTGCATTTGCAACTACAATTCTTAGATTAAAACACAGCTAACAATTAAACCCCACTTCAATTCAGCATTTAAGTCAGTAAATAACAATACCCATAAGTTAATTCAACCCATAATCACATGATCACTCAATTGGGGTTTTAGCTAAGCATCATAAAAAGGTAAAAAAAAAGTTAACAACTAGATTAGCCATCAGTTGGGTAAGAGTCTCCAAGCCTTTACAATGCTCCAAAGTGATTAAATTCAAAAACCCACTTACAAATCCTCAAAATTAAGCTTAGAACTCTTCAAAGTCTACAATAAGAACTGAAAAACTAAGAGAATACTCTGACTCTAAAACTTGGGGATCAATATTGTCTGAGAACTGGTCAAAATTCCTTTTAAAATCTAATTTATAGTTGCCTGCGTTTTGGCCTGAAAGTCTACTCGGAGGTATAAGTCGCACCTCGCCGAGTGGTTCAGTGCTCCTCCCTTTGCTCCCTTCCATCGCCATTTTTCATTCTTCATTAGCATCCCAGATCCTGTAACTTTGGGCGATCAATGTTTCCATCGCGGAATCAATCGGCGATTCACCGACTGTCCATTTCTGTCGCCAACTTGGTTCTTCCCTAGGGCTGGCACGCTGGAACTTTGGTCAAGCTAAAGAGCCACTCGGCAGTGCGCCGAGTGGTCTTAGCGATCACCTGGATCGCTTTTCTTCACTTCTTCAGCTTTTTAGTTCCTTTTTGTCCGGTCATGTCCTTGCCTTGCTCCTTAGCCTTCATAGCTGTAAATCAACACTTTAACATCATTTTAGGGCATAAATTAGGCATTTGAGGATAATTATGCTATCAAAACAAAGCCCAAATTAGTCGAAATCTCAGAATCATCAAAGAACACTTTCCATTTTGGGGTTTTCAACCTTTGCTCTTGAAATTGACAATATGAAGTTGAATTCAAAGTGGGTATTACTTGTACTTGCTTAATTTCATGTTACCTATGAGTGCTTTTATGCAAGGTATAATTTATTTACACTTTGTGATGGGTGGCTAAAGCACCTACGATCGCATGTATAATTTGAAAGTTGGGTTCTACAGATGGTATGTACGAACCATAGGAAGACCTACAAACCATACATGGTATCCGTCAAAAGTGAGTCAAATTTTAAGGTCCCAGTAACCCATCGACAGTTGACCAGTACGGTCTGTCTAAGGACCTACGGACCGTCGATCCAACCATGGATGGGGTCCAACCATTATTTTTTTAGAGGGACTTTTGGGTCTTTTTCTAATTATTCTAAACCCAATACTATGTCATTTTACCCTCTACCTTAAGCCCTATATAAATATTTTTAACCCCTAAATTACCCAATTGAACTCATTCTCCTAAATTCTCAAAAGTTGATCAAAGTTTTTTCCCAAATATTTCTCTCTCTAAATCTTGAAGAAGAAGTCAAGGGTATTAAGATCAAGTCTCCAAATTCACCATTGATTGTAGGCTTTTGACATCAAGGTATGATAGTATTTGCCTATAGAGCTCTTTCCTCCATAGGGTTCCTAAATTCTCCAATTTTACAAGTTAGAATTTCAATTGAAATTAGGGTTTTATTCAAACTCATGAGATCCTTTAAATTATGATCCAATTGATTATTTTATGCCTATAATACATGAATTGGGATAATTACATGTTTTTAAGTTGAATTCACTTGAACCCATGCATAATCTATGATTTCTAGATTTTTATCATATGATGAAGCTTTTGAACTATGAAAGGTGATCTTTATGAATATATGCATGTTTCTTTATTAAATTGATGAAAATGATTTAAGGTTTCTTTGAGAGTAAAGCATCGATGTTGTTGTTGTTGTGAAAAGATTTCTCACATACTACTCAAAACATGATTGTGAAAGGATTTTCTCAGATAAAGGATTCATAAGGTTGAAAGGTTATCTCACCTAAGATGAATCGATATTAAGGAGATGTTCTAATGAATTCTAGCTTGGATTGGCTACTTGATGTGCCCTTTCCATGGATAATAAGATGAATATGACTAATGACAATTCCGTGGAATTTATGCTTAGCACCGAGAGGATATCGAGATTGAAGCTCTCCCGTAGTTGAGGCTGAATTTCTAGTAGCAATCTATCTATCCCATAACTATGTGCCACCATAGGTTGTCTTAGATAGACATTAACTAGTGGATCCACCTAATCTAGAAGTTTATGGTTCTTACCTTCAAGTAAAGACGTCTCTTTTTGGTGTGGGATAGATACTAGATTCCATGTTATAGCTCACATGGTCTAGGCCGATTAAAGGTAAATTTTCCTATAATGATGAACTAAGGTTACTCCTAGAAGTATCTCAAATGTCTTTTGAAGATGTTTAGCTTGCATTGACCATGATTTCGACTCTTTAATTTCTTTATGTCATTTCCATTTCAGAATTTTATGTGATGTATGAGTTATGTCCCAATCACTTTTCTTATGATGTACTAGATGACTTTGAGACTTATGTTAGACTTCCACTTTTTTCAAACTCTTTATGATATAAAAATATCTTTTAAAATCTTTAAGATTCAATTATCTTGTATATGTATACTAAGTGGCTTGTATAGGGTCTCTCGGGGTCCTATACGCCATGTTAGGGCTACGGTGTACTTTAGGTCGTGACATGATGGCTTTTCTGCTGTAAATGACTCATTTGATGATTGCTTGGCCCATCTAGGTGATGTTCTGAAACGATGTGAAGAATGGAATCTTGTGCTAAACTGGGAGAAGTGTCACTTCAGGTGAAAGAGGGCATTGTTCTTGGTCATTGGATCTCCAACAAAGGCATTCAAGTAGATCAAGCTAAAATTGAGGTGATTGAAAATTTGTCCCCATCTATCTCTGTGAAGGGTGTAAGAAGCTTTCTAGGACATCCTGTCTTTTATTGAAGATTTATCAAAGACTTCTCCAAGATAGCGCAACCACTACGCAAGTTACTTGAAAAGGAAACAAAATTTGAGTTTGTTGATGCTTGCCTAAAGAAATTTGAAGGGTCAAAAGAGAAGTTGATTTCTACACCTATCATTTTCCACCAGATTGGTGATAGCCGTTGGAAGTTATGTGTGATGCAAGTGGGGTGGCGCTTGGCGTGGAGTTAGGGAAATGACGTGAGAAGATTCTTCATCTCATATATTATGCTAGCAAAGCCCTGAATATTGCTAAAAGGAACTACACAGTCACTGAGAAAGAATTGCTTGACATAGTCTTTGCATTCGAGAAATTTAGATTTTATTTGCTTGACACCAAAGTCATTGTACACACTGATCAGGTAGCATTAAGGTACCTTATGACAAAGAAGGATGCTAAATCAAGACTGATTCGTTGGGTGCCTTTGTTGCAAAAATTCAACTTTGAAGTGAAAGATAGAAAAGAGACTGAAAATCAAGTTGTTGATCACTTGTCCAGATTAGAAGAAGAAGCAATGTTAAAGTTGGTCGATGGAGTTGAGATAGATGATACGTTTCCAGACGAATAGATTTTGGCTGCTTCATATGATCTTATCCCTTGGTTCACCGATTTTGCTAATTACTTAGTGAGTGATGTGATACCTTCAGATTTGTCATTTACTAAAGGAAAAAATTCATGTCTGATGTGAAAATTTTTTTGTGGGAAGAGCCATACTTTTTTGTGTCTTCTTCGATGGGATAATTCGTTGTTGCATACCCGAGGTTGAGATGATGAGTATTTTGGAAGCTTTGCATTCGTCTCATGTTACTGGTCATCTTTGTGGTATTCAGACTACCCACAAAATCTTGCAATGTGGGTATTATTGTCCTACCATTCACCAATATGCTCATGATTTCGCCAAGTCTTGTAATCGTTGTCAAAGAGAATGATGTATTTCTAGGAAACAAGAACTCCCACCTACTCTGATTTTTTTGATTGAATTGTTCGATGTATGGGGACTTGACTTTATGGATCTGTTTGTGAGTTTGAATGGGATGAAGTACATACTTGTAGATGTTGACTATGTGCCTAAAAGGGTTGAAGCTCTTACTTTTTCAAACAATAAGGGAAATAGTGTCACGAAATTTCTTAAAAGGAATATTTTCTCCAGATTTGCTATACCAATGGCGATTAGCAACGATGGAGATTCTCACTTTTGTAATAAGTTGTTCAAGGCTTGCTTGAGAAGTATTGTGTTCGACATAGCGTAGCAACTCCTTACCATCTGCAGTCTAGTAGACAAGTGGAAGTTTCTAATAGAGAAATAAAGCAAATTCTTGCAAAGTTTGTGAATGCGAACAAAATAGATTTGTCGAGAAAGCTTGATGATGTTTTATGAGTATATCAGACTACATTCAAGACTCCTATAGGTATGTGATGTGTCGCTGATGTATATCTAATTTATCTCATACTCTATCAAATTATAGTATAGAAAGATGTCGAACCCACATAGATTGGTTTATCTATTTTATAGATGTTTCTTATTTTAATTACTATTTGAGAAAATCAAAAGTAGTTGAATGGTGAATAAATTAATTACTAATAAAAAACTGAAAAGTAAAGAAAATGTTTTGTTTTTCACGATATGTTAAAAAGTGTTGGGAACTTGACTTCACTCAATTCCTCCATATAAAGTAAATATTTTATTCCTTAATTTATATTTCTCATAAAAGAATAAATACCTCTTACGATTATATTTATATTTTATTACTGGAGTTGACAATTAAATGCACTCCTCTCGGTTATACAATTTAATTGTCAAACTAGTAATATTTAAGAACTAATATATTGTACTTGAACTTAAAGCATGCTTTTTTGTTTCTTAGTAAGTCCATTTCAGTTACCTTACTTGTTATAGCTAATTATTACACTATTCGCCCCTCTCGATTACAAATAAGTGTAAATTTAATTATAACATAAAATAGATAGATGTTACTAAAACATTAACAATCAATCAATACTTCAATTAATGCTATTACTTCTTCCGCTTCTCTCGATTACAGAATTAGTAATATGTTAAAACAATAGATAGTTGCTAATAAATAAAATAACATCTTACTATTAAGCAAATAAAAAATAATTATATAGCTTAAGCTCACGTACGTGAAATTTAGGAATAATATTTACTTTTATATAGAAATATCAAGATCCGTCATTTTCCCAACACAAAAGAAAATTACTTCATAGTAAATTGGTACTACTGATGAAAATATTCTTCTCCATTAAATAAGAAAATAGAAGAAATATTCAAGACGAATAATTCCACTATTTATTTAAAGGGAGGAACTAGAATATTTTCAAACATTAAATTAACAGAAAATGTAGTAAATGAAGAACTTAAAAATATTTCAAGTGTTGTGTTCTTCTCCCTAGAAAAGAGAATTGAAAGCCTCTATTTAAAGAGGAAGTATGTCCTTCACAACCAATTTTGATTGGTTCTTACTAATTTTGGTTTCAACAATGTAATTTCCTTCTTTTCCCTTTTCTAACACAATTGTAGGTCCCACACAAAATAAAAAAACTTTTCACTGCATCTTTCTTTTATTTCTTTCTTCTTTGATATTCTTTTCCTCTTTTAGCTTGTGGGAAGAAAAATTTGTCCGCCTCTTTTCCATATTTGGAGCAGCTTCTTGTACTTCTCTTATATAATTCTTGAATATCTTGATTTGTCTTGGATCTTTTCTTGTAAATCAATACTTGTATTTCTTTTGCCACATATCTCCTTGGTTGATGATTTCTTAGCAAATTATGGCATTTCTTGAAATATTACTTATTAAAGTTAAATTAAAATCTTAGTTTATAATTGATATTTTTCTCTTATTAGTATTCTCCTTCCCAACTTGTGTTTGGGAAGTCTTGTCACTTGCATGTAGAGCTAGAGCAAAAATCCATCTGAGCACTCAAGAAGTTGAATCTAGATTGGGGTGTTGTATCAAATCAGAAGTTGAATGAGCTAAATGAACTTGATGAGTTTTGCTTGCAAGCATATGAAAGTTCAGCCTTATATAAAGAAAGAATGAAGAAGTACCATTATCAAAAGACTGAAAAGCGAGAATTTGCTCATGGTGATTTGGTACTTCTTTTCAATTCAAGGTTGCACTTGTTTCCTGGAAAACTCAATTCAAAATGTTTGGGACCGTTACTAGTAGTGCAAGTGTTTTCATATGGAGCGGTTGAACTAGAAAATGATAAGGGAACGAGGTTCAAGGTGAATGGGCAAAGTGACGTGAGGCCAAAATACATATTTTTAATTATTATCTGCCTCATATTTATTATTTATATTTGTTTTTTTAAGCATGAATTTTATGAATTGTGCTAAATAGTATATTTTATTTGTAGGATTAAATTGGTGGAAAAATAGAGAAATTTGGAGTTAAAACGAATTAAAGATAGAAGGTTGAAAAAGGAAATCAAGCAGACAACTTAATAGATTAAATTGAATACAATAATATATATTATATAAAAGTTGAATTGAAAACATATCTGCTGCCACATGTCAACATTTGAAGACACACAACACTGAAGCGGCGGAAATATACAACTGCTTCACGTGGAATCATTTTAGGTTTTGGGTTCCTAATTTGATTTGGACTCAATTATTTTAATTCAGGGTTTATACATATCTAAATAGTCCATAAGAATAATTATTAAAGGAGGAGGATACAATGTAGGTAATAACTTTTGATCTAGGGTTTTATCTTTTCTTCTCTTTTATTTGAATGATTCGTTGTAATTGCTCTATGTCTATGTGGAGTTAAACTTCTCGTTCTTGGATTATATTTACTTACAAAATAAGTGTTTAGTGATTTTGATTCAGCATAATTGTTTATCATATTGGTTGTTCTTATATTCTTGTGATTACTATTTTGATGCTTGGCCACCATTAGAATAAATTTATTGTCTTCATTTGAACTCGAGAGAGGAATAGAGGGATAGAACGTGGAATATAAGGAGCATGATCTCTTCTTGCATATCACTTGAATTGATTTGTGTCTAGGATAGGGATATACCTAGGTGCCTTGCTTGGCTCAAATACGGGAAGACAACGTAATGCTCCATAGTTGGTTCAGTCTATCCCCGCTCAACGATGTAGTTAGGTTGTCAATTGTGGTAGACAGTTATAGGTCGGGAGATCATGACTGTATTATCAACCCCGTGAATCAATAACTAGATAATTAAATAAGTTGATGAAATTGATGCTAAACATGATTGTTAGTTAAATCATTATTTTAGATCGATTCATTCATTGATGGTGTGACAACCTATCTTTTCTTAGTTAATTATTCTTTTAGTTATTTTATCTTTATTTTTTAGTTCAGTTAATATATATTCATCTTTTTGAAATCCTTCCTTAAATAAATAATTAGAATTAATATAATTTAGTAAGAATAATTAATTGACAAGTCCTTTGGGTTCGATAATCCGTCTCTTTTAAGGCCACTATATTATTTGCGTGACCACGTACACTTGCGTGTGCAATTGGTAGCAACATATTTTTTGCGCCGCTACCGAGGACTTAGAAATTAATTGTTTTTCTAGGTTAAACTTTTTTTATTTATTTAAAAAAAAAATTCTTATGTTATCTTATTTTATTAGTGTCACTTTTTTTCTTTTGATCTTATTTTTGCAGATTAGGGAAAGTCTGAGTACCGAAGAATGTGAAGCAAAGGAGCATGTTTGAGCTTAAGTGTGGGGTGCGTACAACCTTTGATGAAAAAAAATTGAGAGAACATGCTACTAGCTAGGCCTAGAGGCCTCATGGAGTTCCTTCTTGCACTCTTAGCTTATGTATTGAATTGTTGCACTGGGGACAGTGTCATCTTTAAGTGTTGGTGGGGGAATGAATTCCTAGTTTTTACTGTTTTATTGAGTATTTTCTTTTTTTAGGATGAGTTCCTTGACTTTTATTTTCGGTTCTTTTCCCGAGGATAGTCCCTTTGAACCGAGTGTCTCTTATTCTTTCAGGAATAACTTTTTTTTTCTTTTTTTTTTGAGAGAAAAGAAAAGACCCTTTTGAGTGGTGTGATACTTGCTATTTGGGCCTAATTTTGAGTAGTACTTTCTTGTGAATGCTTGATTGCTATTGAAATTGCAAACTCTTTGACATCTAGTCTCATGGTTGTGACTTTATATATAACTTATTTTATTATATAGTTTGTTATGATCTTGTCTCTCTTAGAAGTTGAATTGATCCATCTTGATTGATACTTGTGTCATTGGTGGTAAGAATTCGCTTATTCCATGTTTTGCATCGTAGTCTAGAACATGCCCTGCATATTATTGAAGAGAAATAAAAAATGTTGCTTTGTTTAGGAGATGATAATAGACTTTCTTTGATTTGTCTTGTAAATGTTAGCCTTTTCAGATATTATATCACTAGTTAGCCCTTTTGAGTCTGTAGCCTCTTGTTGGTAGCCATATTTGTGCCTTGACTCTTTTGTTGAATCCCTAATTTTTGCACACTGCTTCCTTGAGCACTGTAGCATAGACTTATTATAATTATTAAATCTGAAGAAAAGAGATGGTTGAGTGTAAAAGGTGATCAATGATAGCTACAAAGTGATTTAAAAGTCCTCTTTAAAAGAATGTCACATGAAAAGAAAACAAAAGAAAAAAAAAGAGAAGAGAAAAACAAAACAATATATATATATATATATATATATTACTAGTGAAATAATTGTTGAAGAGATGGCTGAAAATAAAGAGAAGAAAATAATGGGTGATAAAGTCTAAAAGTGCAAAGTGCTTAAGGAAGTGTAAATCACTATTATATAGTTTTCCTACCCATCCCCTAGCCTACATTACAACCTGTTAAAGTCCTATTTGATTCGATTCAAGCATGCTTAATTAGTGGAGATGTAAATAATGGGCAAGCCTATGGTTCTTTGTGCATGCATGTGAATTTTATTTCTGAGTGTGAGTTGTTCTTTGATGCTAAGTCCTTAATTTATATTCAATCTTTTGATTTGAGTGTGTGAACTATTTCTTCTTGTGAGGGCACTTGTTTTATAATAGATAAGTGATTTTATTAGCTTTCTTTGATGAGAATAGATGAACAAGCTTAAATTTGATGAGTTCAGAGCTTTGTTGTTATTTGGAGATCTTGCATAATGATCGAGAAGTGTACATGATGTTTTGAATTTTTTATATGGCCTAATTGTTTGTATCAAGGATTTTTGAGATGAGCTTTAATGTATGTTTGCTCGAGGACGAGCAAAAGTTTAAGTGTGGGGTATTGATGTGAGGCCAAAATACATATTTTTAATCATTCTTTGCCTCACATTTATTATTTATATTTTTCCTTTTTAAGCATGAATTTTATGGATTGTGCTAAATAGTATATTTTATTTGTAGGATTAAATTGATGGAAAAATAATAAATTTGGAGTTAAAACGAATTAAAGATGGAAGGTTGAAGAAGGAAATCAAGCAGACAACTTAATGGATTAAATTGAATATAATAATATATATTATATAAAAGTTGCAAAGAATTAGGAGTTGAATTGAAAACATATATGTTGCCACGTGTCAACATTTGAAGACACGCAACACTGAAGCGGCGGAAATATACAACTGTTTCACGTGGAATCCTTTTAAGTTTTGAGTTCCTAATTTGATTTGGACTCAATTGTTTTATTCATGATTTATACATCTATAAATAGTCCATAAGAATAATTATTAAAGAAGAAGGATAAATGTAGGAAATAACTTTTGATTTAGGGTTTTATCTTTTCTTCTCTTTTATTTATTTTACATCTTTTATTTGAATGATTCGTTGTAATTTCTCTATGTCTAAGTGGAGTTAAACTTCTCGTTCTTGTATTATATTTACTTACAAAATGATTGTCTAGTGATTTTGATTCGGCATAATGGTTTATCATATTGGTTATTCTTATATTCTTGTGATTACTATTTTGATGTTTGGCCACCATTAGAATACATTTATTGTCTTCTTTTGAACTCGGAAGAGGAATAGAGGGATAGAACGTGGAATATAAGGAGCAAGATCTTGTTTTGCATATCACTTGAATTGATTTGTGTCTAGGATAGGGATATACCTAGGTGTCTTTCTTGGCTCAAATACGGGAAGACAACGTAATGCTCCATAGTTGGTTCAGTCTATCCCCGCTCAACGATGTAATTAGGCTGTCAATTGTGGTAGACGGTTAGAGGTCGGGAGATCACTATAATATCAACCCCATGAATCAATAACTAGATAATCAAATAAGTTGATGAAATTGATGCTAAACATGATTGTTAGTTAAATCATAATTTTAGATCGATTCATTCATTGATGGTGTGAAAACCTATCTTTTCTTAGTTAATTATTTTTTTAGTTATTTTATCTTTATATTTTAGTTTAGTTAATATATATTCATATTTTTGAAATCCTTCCTTAAATAAATAATCAGAATTAATATAATTTAGTAAGAATAATTAATTGACAAGTGCTTTGGGTTCGATAATCCGGCTCTTTTAGGGCCACTATATTACTTGCGCGACCACATACACTTGAACGTGCAATTGGTAGAAACACAAAGTATAAAGCACTACATGGGTAAGCCGGGAGAATTCAAAGTGATTGAAGAATGAGCTCTTGATGAAGTCTAAGTAATCAAGGAGTCTGCATCATGTCGCGATGTTAAATCAAGTGATGTTTCAGAGGCAACCCAAGATGTTTAGTTTAGTTATTGTTGATTTATTTTCTCTTTTTAGTTTTGATTCTTAGGATAGTTTAGGCTAATTTAAGGTCCACGTCAAAATAGTTTCATGAAAAAGTCAAAGGAAGGCCTAATGTTTGCTACATGTGCAGGAGAAAAAGAAAAATCTGGAAAAAATTTAAGTGAAGAAGAGATGGGTTCTATGGGTCATAATTCTCTCTATGGACCATAGACCCTGTTTGTAGACCCTGGGTAAAATAAATATATTAAGGACTTGTTCTACGGGTCCCATCAATGAGTCGTAGTTCATTCAACGAACCGTAGATGGTGGCCGTAGAATCCTAAGTCCCAGTATAACCGCAACTTTAGGTCTGCGAGTGCACAATACGGATCGTAGGCCTTACTACAGTCTGTAGTCTGTACTCGTAGATGCTAGATATATTTCCTAAAATCCTCGAAGTGTCAAGTCGACCTATGAAAGCCTTCTACGGATCGTAGAAATTCCTACGGTCCATAGACGGGCTTTTGTAAAGGCAGTAACTTTAAATTAATAGACTCGACCCGAGATCTTTTCAAATAAACCCCTTCAAATTCAATTCTTCCCCCATTTCCCTTCCCTCTCCAGCTATTACAAAATGCACAACTCCCCTTCCAAGCATTTCTAGTCCATTACCCAACCATTAAACCCCCTAAATTCAATTATCACCATCTTCTCAACCTTCCATTCTTCCTCTTCTTTCCCCAAAATATCAAAATTCACCAAGAAAACTGCCAAGGTCGTGGGTCAGTAGCATCGAGTCTTCGACAATTGCAAGAGCTCTCACACAACTTAAATTCATGCAATCAAGGTAAGGGTTTTCGATCCTCACACTCTTTTGTGTTTAATTTTAGTTGTTAGCACTTGACCTAGGGTAGGAATATTTGTTGTGCTAAGTGATTCAATCTGATTGTTAAAAAAAATAACCCTAAGAATGATAGTTTTTGTGAGTGTTTTTGAATTAAATACATTATCCATGATTAGAATCAATAGGTTGGGTTACTTGTTGTCTTATAAATGTGAGGTATGAAAGAACCAACAGTATGCAGGGAATTTGTACCCTACGAAGGTCTCCTACGGACCGTAGAGTTTTCTACGATCCGTAGTTGCCCTTTGTAGACAAGTCCAACTAACCAGTGTCGAAAATTTCATACCAGCCCTTGTACTAAAGTTATCTACGAATCGTAGAACTTTCTACGGACCATAGATAGGATTTGTACAAGATGTCTGAAAGTAAGAAAATATAAGTTGGGGACTACGAAGCTTATCTATGATTCGTAAAAACTTCTACGGCTCGTATATTAGTCTTGTAGTCCATCTATGCAATTTCCATTAGCTCGAGATAGGAACTACGAGACTGACCTATGGTCCGTAGGAACTTTGACGGACTGTACTGGCAGCCCGTAGTTCCATCATCAAAGCCATGTTTTAGGCGCCACTGGTTTGTCTTCACTCTCAGTCTTTACATTTTTAGTGCATTGGGGACATTGCACAAATTTTTATGTGGGGTTGGGATGAACTTCTTAAGAGTGCTAAGGTGAAGTCTGGATAGCCCAGCCACTCGGATCTTGCCTTGGGGTTTTCTTGCCTGTAATATTTTCCACAAGGACTATTTAGTTTTTGATGAACCGGCACATTTAGGATGTAAATTGTGAAAGTAGACTAGAAGTAAAAACATGATGAAAAGATTCATGAAAAATGATATCCCTCCAAAATTTGGTGCTTTCTGCTATATATGTATTAATGATAAGCCAACTATGTCAGATCTTTATATGGCATGATAAGAACTTATAGGATAACATGACTTAAGATAAAGCATGCACTAGATACATTGATATTTGATAGTGAAATAATTTGCCATGTGTGTGTGAGGTATTTGTTCGTTCGTATTGTATGTGCCAATCTAGAACTTGCCCCGTTAGTCTTGCTAGGATAATTGAACTATTAATTAGGAAAGGATCATAGGCTATTGTTGAAATTAAGTCCACTAAGTGATAATGCTCAAGCTACTCTTCAAAATAAATTCCAAAAGTAAGCGGGCGTTGTCAATAAAAATTACCCAATAGTCGGGGTCGAATTTCACAAGGAGTAGTGTGAGGTTAAGAATCCAATGAGTGAATTAAGATGCGACTAATTCTAAGGTAGCCAACGAGATGAAGGGGTGGATGATTCCATAAAATTTACTCAAATAATTTCAACGTCACAAGCTAACAACAAT
The DNA here is from genome assembly GCA_029582245.1 of Solanum etuberosum. Lineage (NCBI taxonomy): Eukaryota > Viridiplantae > Streptophyta > Magnoliopsida > Solanales > Solanaceae > Solanum > Solanum etuberosum. Next base: position 74,459 of record JAJONR010000860.1, read on the forward strand.
CTTGAAATAAACAGAAGTTAAACAAATTGAGTTGATTCTAGGGGCGTGGGGATAGGAAATCGATGTCACAAAGGGGAAAATTGTATTGCTCACCAAAGCCAAACTATCATGGATAAGCTAGGTCATCTTCAATAATGCTAATTTTCTTTTGATATCATAACATTAGTTCATAAAATATCCTTTTGGTCTCATTTATGTGATTTGCAATTCAATCCATTACTTTACTTTTACAACTAGATCCATCTGGATTGCAAACATTAAACTAATTACTCACTCATATTGGTCTCTTTCAAGAACCAATTTGAGATGTAAGCTAAGGTTAAGTTGGCCACCCTAAACCCTAAATTAATCATATGGTAAAAACTCAAATCCATGATAGAAAGCAATAAAAACAGAGCAATACAAGATACCCACTAAGTTAAACCAACACCCAACTCCATAATAACACCCCTAGATATTGGGGTTTTAGCCACCCATCACTAAAAGTGCAGAAATTATAACTCTTATGATAGCAGCCATGGGTGAAAAAGAATTAAGAAATTATAATCAACACCCACTTTGATTTCAATCTCCAATTGTAAATTACAAGAGAAATTCTCAAAGCCCCAAACTAGGAGTTATACTTAATATTTTCTCTCTAAGAGTTCTAAGTGCAAAAACAGATAAAAGATAAAATATATCACTTTCTCTCTCTTCTAAACTACTTATACTTTCCAAAAAGATTCTTCCATAGCTCATTCGGCGACATTAGTCGGGATCACCGAACTCACTCAGTGAATCACCGTTTGTGTCGTTCAGTTTTACTTTCTTTTGTTTCAGGCTTCAGGTGTTTGAGCTTGATTTTGCGAGCTCGATGGAATACGTCATTCATGATCGGCGAGTCACCGAATATCACCTTGTGCACCTAAATTTGCCTTCACTTTTGTTTTCCAGTCCATCAATTTTTGTGATGCAACTGGGTTCGCCTTTAGCACTTAAGAGGATCGGAAACGTTGCCCTATTCCACCCATTTTAATTAACACTTGAGTTTCAAATACTGTCAATTTGGGCGAGATCATGCAAATTTAGAGATTCTCCTTTCTTGATAGGCGATCAAAAATGTGGAGTTTACATTTCTTTTCATGTTTTTGGCCAGTCTTCCACACATTGATCATTGCCTTGTCCCTTAGCCTTCATTGCTGCAAATCATCAAAATCTCATTGGAATAGGACATAATTAGGCATTGAGGACACTAATTCTTGAACTAAATAGGCCTCAAATGATTGTAAATCACCACTCATCAACACCCCCAACTTAAACTTTTGCTTGTCCTCAAGTAAATCAAGAACACAATTAGTTCAACAAGGGTGTCTACAACAATTCTCAATGAGAGCTAACATGCTAGAGCCATTACAAGACTACTCAATAACACGCTACACACAATCATGAACAAAAAGCCTCAAATGATGACTAACTGGTATCAAACCAGCTCAAGCTCACTCTAACTTCTTTTTTTAATGCAAAATAATATTTCAACAAATGCATTCAAGTGCACTCAAATCAAGAACAATTTCATGATCTCACAAAGTAAATCAATAAAAAGTAAGGAATCAATACAACTCTTACTCTCCCAAAAGAGAAATATGTAACACCTCGGATTTAAAAAGGGTAAAAGGTTACTTTTCAGAAATTTAGTGCCAGTTCCGATGGTGCCATCCATGGGCCGTGGAACGACCCACGGACCATAGGTAAGGTCCGTGGTTGGCCAGGCAAGTCTTCCCAAATTGTAAAGTTCGAGTACTTTTTCAACAGTTCACCAGAACGGTCCATCGTCCAATGTATGAGCCATAGGTAGGGTTCGTAGGTGAGTCTCAGACTTAGAGAAATTTTGAGGGTAAAAGTTGGGACCTATGGCTGTGATCCACGGCCCGTTGATGGGACTATGGTCCGTAGGTGTGACCCATCGTTTGATGGCACAGAGACCAAGTCTCTGAGACCATCGAAGGTCGACCAGGACGGTCTGTAGGTCAACCGACGGACCGTAGGTCGTCACCGTCGTTAGGTCAGCAGTTATTTTAAGAGGGGTTTTTGGGTCTTTTCCTAATTACTCTAGTCTAATACTATGTCGTTTTACCCTTCACCAAAACCCCTATATAAGAGTTTTAACCCCAAAATTTTTCCAATTGAAATCAGTCTCTCAAATTCCTAAAGAAGAACAAGTTTTCCTCTCAAAATATTTCTCTCTCTAGAAAGCTTGAAGAAGAAGGAGTCAACCTAGGGTTTCAAGTCAAGTCTCCAATTTCACCATTGAAGTCAAGCTTTTCGTATTGAGGTATGATAGTTTTCATTCATAGAGCCTTTTCCTCCATGGATTTTCCAAATTCTCCAATTTATAAAGATAGAATTCCCCAATTAAGTTAGGATTTTCTTTCATGTCATGGGTTCCTTTAATTATTGATTTCTTTGATTTTTTTATGATATATCAAGCATGAATTGCTATAATTACATGATTTTATGATAAATTTCATGAACCCATGTCTAACCCATATTTTCTAGATATTGATAATTGAAAGTGGGTTTTGAACCATGAAAGGTGAATTATTGAATTATGCATGTTCTTACGAAATTGATGTATATTTTCTAAGGATGCTTTGAGAGTGAAATATCAATGATGTTGTTATTGTTGTATTGTTGAAAAGTTTTCTCACATGATAAGGGTTCTTAGGGTTGAAAGGTCTTTTCACCTAAAATGAACCAATGTTAAGGAGCTATTCTAATATTGAGGCAAGAAGTGATTACCCATGCTCTCTAATTGAAAGACAAGAGGCGATTACCCATGTCACATGATGCAAGGACAAGAGGCGATTACCCATGTTCCTTCAAGATCTAAGATGAGTATGATTAAGAACTATTCCGTGGAAGTTAAGCTTACTACAGAGTGGACAAGTGGTGATTACCCGTGTCCCATAAACTATGTGCCAACATAGGATTCTCTAGATAGACATTAGTTAGTGGATTCACGTAAGATAGAAGTTCATGGTCCTTACCTTAGTAAGTAGTACAACCCTTTTCGGTGTGGGAGACACCGAATTCCATGTTATTAGCTCACATGGTCTTACATGTCAGTTAAGGCTACTTCCCAAAAGCAAGCTAAGATGAACTAAGGTTAATTCAAGAGGTATCGTAGGTATGTTTTAAGATGATGTTCACTTGTATTGATCATGTTTTATGACTTATGTTTTCTAACATTCAAGATTCATGTTTTAGCTTGATCATTGCATGCTCACGAAAATGTCCCTTCTTAGCATGACTTTATATGTTTTTATGCATGGCTATCATGCTTGGTACATGTTTGTACTAACGCATACTCTTGCCTAAATTTCCCCAAATGTAGGGTCTGACAGTCACGGTTCCCAGTTTCATGGCTAGAGTTCTTTGAAGAGATTTCGAGCTTTGGTGAGTCCTCATGCTTCGAGGACCGCCATCTATTATTTTCAGTCTTTCCTTACTTTCAGTTTTGGAACATGATGTACGGGCTACGCCAAAATTCATTCTTATTTACTTGATGACTTTGAGACGATGTTTAGATTTCCGCTATTCTCTATAATACTTTGATATATTGAAACTTTCTTTTAACTTCTTTATTCTATTTCTTATATGATGAAAGTTAAGTGGTTGTATGGGGCCTCTCGGGGTCTTATACGCCATGTTACGCCTAGGGGCTACCTTGGGTCGTAACACATTTGGTAATCAGAGCACAAGCTTTAGAAAGGTCCTAGGAAGTCTCATAAGCCACGTCGAGTAGAGTCTTGTTGATAAGTGTGAAGCGTGACATATTTATGAATGAGAGGCTAGAAGATCTTTAGGAAACTCCACTTCTTTCATTACTCTAAAGTCGTGCGATAGAGTTTAACTCTACAAGGTCTCTCTCTTAATCCTTATACGATGCTCTACAGGATATGGCTACTCGAAGAGCTTATGCTAGAAGGAATGTGAGAGAGAATGTGGAACAAGAAGTTCCTCCTCAAGCTTCTCAAGCTCTGGTCGACCCTTTGGCCGAGCAAGTGACTAATGCGGAGTTTAGGGCTGCTTTTCAAGTATTGGCTCAAGCCATGACGGCCCAAGATAATAGGGAGGTTACGGTCCTTGTGAACCCAAATGTGGGTACGATGACATCTAGAGTGAGAGACTTTACTAGAATGAATCATATAGATTTTTATGGTTCTAGGGTTGAGGAACATCCTCAAGAGTTCATTGATGAGGTTCACAAGGTGTTGATAATCATGGGGGTGACGCTGGTGGAAAAAGTGGAATTGACCGCTTACCAACTTAAGGGTGTTGCTTAAGTTTTGTTCAATCAATGGAAGGAAGAGAGGGCAGTTGATGCGAGTCCTCTCGATTGGGAAAAGTTCAAAGGTGTGTTCCTTGATAGGCTCTTTCCCCTTGAGATAAGGGAGGCAAAGATGCTCGAATTCATTAACCTTTGTCAAGGAAGTATGAGTGTGAAGGAATATGATTTGAAGTTCACACAATTGTCTTGACATGCTCCCACTATGATTGTCGATCCTAGGGCAAGGATGAGTAAGTTTGTTTTGGGTGTGTTCGAAATGGTGGTTAAGGAATGTCGTACCGCTATGCTTGTCAATGATATGGACATCTCTCGTCTCATGATTCATGCTCAACAAATTGAAGAGGAGAAACTTAAGAAAAGGTCTAAGGAGGCAAAGAGAGCTAAGACCGGTGATGGTAACTTCTCACATTCAAGGTTCGATGGGCATGGTCATTCTAAGGTTCAACAAATATTTTTCGGCAAAGGTTCCTCCAATGCTCCTTCTAAGTTCAACAAAGATAGGGTGTCTAACCCTAAGCCGTAAGGAGGAAATGGTAGTGGATCTTCATTACCTACTTGTGCTAAGTGTGGAAGGAAGCACGAAGGCAAGTGTCTAGCGGGTTCCAATGCTTGCTTTGGTTGTGGTAAGATGGACCACAAGATAAGAGATTGTCCTTCAGATTCTAAGAATGATGGAGATAATCGTTGAAGGGTTAAGCATAATCCTTTATCTGGTCCTAGTGGAAGTCGGAAGCAAAACAGATTTATGCACTTCAAACTCGTGGTGAACAAAAGGGTTCTCCCGATGTGGTTACCGGTATGTTGAAAGTCTTCCAACTTGATGTTTATGCTTTACTTGACCCTAGTGCTACCTTGTATTTTATGACGCCATATGTGGCTATGAGGTTTTATATTCCTCCGGATGTGTTGTTAGATCCTTTTTTTGTCTCTACGCATGTTGGTGATTCTTTTGTGGCTAAGGGGGTTTATAGAAAGTGTCCCGTCTCCTTGTCCTATAGAGTTACTCTTGTTGATCTGGTAGAGCTTGATATGCTAGATTTTGATGTTATCCTTGGTATGGATTGGTTGCATGTATATTATGCTTCTATTGATTGTAGGACTCGTGTAGTCAAGTTTCAGTTTCCAAATGAGCCTGTCCTAGAGAGGAAAGGGGGAAATTCTATGCCTAAGGGTCAGTTTAACTCTTGTCTTAAAGCTAGAAAGATGATTTCTAAGGGTTGCATATACCATCTAGTTAGGGTGAGGGATATGGATTTCGAAACCCCTACTCTTGATGGTCCCCGTGGTTAATGAGTTTCTGAAAGTGTTCCTAGATCATTTACCCGGTATTCCTCCCGAAAGGAAAATAGACTTTGGTATTGACCTTCTCCCAGATACGCAACCTATTAATATTTCTCCTTACCGAATAGCTCCGGAGGAACTTAAGGAGTTGAAAGAACAATTGAAGATTTGTTGGATAAGGGTTTCATTCGACCGAGTATCTCTCCATGGGGTTCTCCAGTCTTTTTATTAGATAGAATGATGGTTCTCTGCGTATGTGTATAGACTATCGGCAGTTGAACAAGGTTACCATTAAGAATAAGTATCTTCTCCCAAGGATAGATTACTTGTTTTACCAACTTCAAAGAGCGAAAAACTTTTCCAAGATTGACCTTTGGTCGGGTTATACCCAATAGAGGGTGAAAGGAGATGACATTTCGAAAATGGCTTTTCGGATTCGGTATGGTCATTATGAGTTTTTGGTAATGTCGTTTGGTTTGACTAATGTTCTGGTGGTATTTATGGATTTGATTAATAGGGTGTTTAGACAGTACCTTGACATGTTTTTGATTGTATTCATTGATGATATATTGATTTATTCGAGAAGTAAGGATGATCACATTAATCATTTGAGGATTGTGTTGCAAGTCCTCAAGGACCATCAACTATTTGCGAAGTTTCGCAAATATGAGTTTTGGTTAAGGTCTGTGGCTTTTCTTGGTCATATTGTTTCAAGTAAGGGTATTGAGGTAGATCCTAAGAAGACGAATGTGGTTAAGAGTTGGCCTAGACCTTTATCCCCTTCGTATATTAGAAGTTGATTGGGTTTGGATGGCTACTACAAAAGGTTTTGTTGAAGGGTTTTCTTCGATTGCCTCTCCATTAACAGCATTGACTCAAAAGAAGGCTAAGTTCATATGGTCCGAAGCATGTGAAAAGAGTTTTCAGGAATTGAAGGATAGACTTACTTTCGCTCCGGTGTTGACTTTACCGGAAGGTACCGATGGTTTGTCGTTTATTGTGATGCCTCGAGAATTGGGCTAGGATGTGTACTTATGCAAAATGGGAAAGTTATTGCCTATTCTTCAAGGCAACTTAAGATTCATGAGAAGAATTATCCTACCCATGACCTCGAACTAGCGGCAGTTGTGTTTGCTCTTATGATTTGGATAAATTATTTGTATGGTGTTCATGTCGATGTCTTTACCGACCACAAGAGTTTGCAATCTGTGTTTAATAAGAACGATCTAAATCTTCGCCAAAGAAAGTGGCTTGAGTTATTGAAGGATTATGATATGAGTATCCTCTATCACCCCGGTAAGGTAAATGTGGTGGCGGATGCTCTTAATCGGTTATCTATGGGTAGTGTTGCTCATATCAAAGATGATACAAAAGAGTTGGTTCGAAATGTTCATAGGTTGGCCCGGTTTGGTGTTCAGTTAGTAGACTCTACTAATGTTGGGGTTGTGGTTTACAATGGCTTAGAATCGTCTTTTGTGGCGGAGGTGAAAGCCAAACAAGGTCTTGATCCGACTTTGGTTGAATTAAAGGAAGCAGTGCTTAAAAAGTCCTTCGAGGCTTTCTCCCAAGGGGGATATGGAGTACTTAGATACCAAGGTCGTTCGTATGTTCCCAATATATATGACTTGAGAGAGTAGATTTTAGCAGAAGCCCATAGTTCTCGATATTCCATTCACCTGGGAGCCACCAGGATATACCGTGATTTACAGGAGATCTATTTGTGGAATAGGATGAAAAAGGATATTGCGAAATTTGTGGCCAAGTGTCCTAATTGTAAACAAGTGAAAGTTGAGAATCAGAAACCGGGAGGTTTATCCCAAGACATTAGCATTCCTACTTGAAAGTAGGAAGATTTTAATATGGACTTCATCGTTGGCCCTCCTCGTATCCGGCAGAAACATGACTCAATTTGGGTTATAGTAGATCGAATGACAAAATCAGCTCATTTCATTCCCGTAAAGATTTCTTATTCGGCAGAGGACTATGCTAAGTTGTACTTGAGGGAAATGGTAAAGTTGCATGGAGTTCCTTTATCCATTATCTCCGATCGTGGTACTCAATTCACTTCTCAGTTTTGGAAATCTTATCAAAAGGGTCTTGGTACTCGTGTTAAGCTTAGTACGTCCTTTCATCCGCAAATCGATGAGCAAGAGAAACGTACTATCCAAACTTTGGAAGATATGTTGAGAGCTTGTGTGATAGAGTTCAAGGATAATTGGGATGATCATTTGCCTTTGATTGAGTTTGCCTACAACAATAGCTATCACTCAAGTATTAGTATGGATCCATTTGAAGCATTATATGGTAGGAGGTGTAGATCTCCTATAGATTGGTTTGAAGTGGGTGAAGTCGCTTTGATAGGTCCCAAGTTGGTACATGAGCCCATGGAGAAAGTTCGGCTTATTAGAGAAAGGTTAAAAACGACTCAAAGTCAACAAAAGTCCTATGCTGATGTTAGAAAAAAAGATCTTGAGTTTGATGTGAATGATTGGGTTTACCTGAAAATTTCACCCATGAAGGGTGTAATGAGGTTTGGTAAGAAATGGAAGCTTAGTCCCCGATATGTAGACCCATATCAGATTTTGAGACGTATTGGTAAGGTTGATTATGAACTTGAATTGCCTAATGAATTGGTATCGGTGCATCCAGTTTTCCATGTCTCCTTGTTGAAGAAATGTTTTGGTGATCCGACAACTTTAGTCCCCTTAGGAGATTTGGGAGTTAAGGAGAATCTTTCTTATGAGGAAGTACCGGTTGAGATCTTAGACCGGCAAGTCAAGAAGTTGAGAAATAAAGAAGTTGCTTCCGTGAAAGTTTTGTGGAGGAATCAGTTAGTTGAGGGTGCTACTTGGGAGGCCGAGGCCGAAATGATGTCCTGTTATCCTCATCTCTTTCCTTCTACCCCTACTCTAGCTTGAGGTATTGAGTTCCTCATGGTTTACTCTTTTGGTGTCATGTGTCTTAGATATTCCCATGATTTCCTCATTTATGCATATTCATGAAAAATCTTAAGTTTTGAGAAAAAGAGTCAACTTGATCTATTTCTACATGTTTATGTGCATTTGAGTATAAGTTGCATATATACTTCATGATATGATGTTTTGAACATGCTTTAGCTTGGAGTTGATGTTTCCTCCTCAGATTTTTGCATTTATGTAATTGCATGCATGCTGGGTTGTTAGGCTTAAGTTCCTTCCCTCCTTATGATGTCTTGAATATCATTCGAGGAGGAATGATCCCAAGGGGGAGATAATGTAACACCTCGAATTCAAAAAGGGTAAAATGTCAGTTTTCAGAAATTTGGTGCTAGTTTTGACGGTGCCATCCACGGCCCGTGGAACGACCCACGGACTGTAGGTCAGGTCCCTGGTTGGCCAGGCAAGTCTTCCCAAATTGTCAAGTTCCAGTACTTTTTCAGCAGTTCACCAGGATGATCCATCGTCCAATGCACTAGCCATAGGTAGGGTTCGTAGGTGATTCTCAGACTTAGAGAAATTTTGAGGGTAAAAGTTGGAACCTACGGCCGTGATCCACGGCTCGTCAATGGGACCATGGTCCGTAGGTGTGACCCATCATTTGATGGCCCAGAGACCAAGTTTCTGAGACCATTGATGGTGGACCAAGACGGTCCGTAGGTCGTCACCGTCGTTGGGTCGGCAGTTATTTTAAGAGGGGCTTTTGGGCCTTTTTCTAATTATTCTAGTCTAATACAATGTCGTTTTACCCTTCACCAAAACCCCTATATAAGTGTTTTTAACCCCAAAATTTCTCTAATTGAAATCATTCTCTCAAATTCCTAAAAGAAGAACAAGTTTTCCTCTCAAAATATTTCTCTCTCTAGGAAGCTTGAAGAAGAAGGAGTCAACCTAGGGTTTCAAGTCAAGTCTCCAATTCCACCATTGAAGTCAAGATTTTGGAATTGAGGTATGATAGTTTTTATCCATAGAGCCCTTTCTTGCATGGAGTTCCAAAATTCTCTAATTTATAAAGATAGAATTCTCCAATTTAGTTAGGGTTTTCTTCCATGTCATGGGTTCCTTTAATTATTGATTTATTTGATTGTTTTATGATATATCAAGTATGAATTGATATAATTACATGATTTTATGATGAATTCCCATGAACCCATGTCTAACCCATGTTTTCTAGATATTGATAATTGAAAGTGGGTTTTGAACCATGAAAGGTGAATTATGCATGTTCTTATGAAATTGATGTATATTTTTTAAGGATGCTTTAAGAGCGAAGTATTAATGATGATGTTGTTGTTGTGTTGTTGAAAGGTTTTCTTACATAATAAGGGTTCTTAGGGTTGAAAAGTCTTTAACCTAATATGAACCAATGTTAAGGAGTTATACTTATGTTGAGGCAAAAGGCGATTACCCATGCTCTCTAATTGAAAGACAAGAGGCGATTACCCATGTCACATGATGTAAGGACAAGAGGCGATTACCCATGTCACATTATGTAAGGACAAGAGGCGATTACCCATGTTCCTTCAAGAGCTAAGATGAATATGATTAAGAACTATTCCATGAAAGTTAAGCTTAGTACCGAGAGGACAAGTGGAGATTATCTGTGTCCCTTAAACTATGTGCCAACATAGGATTGTCTAGATAGACATTAGCTAGTGGTTCACCTATGCTATAAGTTCATGGTCCTTACCTTGGCAAGTAGGACAACCCTTTTCGGTGTGGGAGACACCAAATTTCATGTTATTAGCTCACATGGTCTTACATGTCGGTTAAGGCTACTTCCCACAAGCAAGCTAAGATGAACTAAGGTTACTTCAAGAAGTATCATACATATGTTTTAAGATGATGTTCACTTGCATTGATCGTGTTTTACGACTTATGTTTTCTAACATTCAAGATTCATGTTTTATTTTGAGCATTGCATGCTCACGAAAAATGTCCCTTTTTAGCATGACTTCATATGTTTTTATGCATTACTATCATACTTGGTACATGTTTGTACTAACGCATACTCTTGCCTACATTTCCCCAAATGTAGGGGTCCGACAGTCACGGTTCCCAGTTTCATGGCTAGAGTTCTTTGAGGAGATTTCGAGCTTTTGTGAGTCCTCATGCTTCTGAGGACCGAACATCTATTGTTTTCAGTCTTTCCTTACATTCAATTTTTGAACATGAGGTACGGGCTACGCCCAGATTAATTATTATGTACTAAATGGCTTTGAGATGATGTTTAGATTTCTGCTATTCTCTATAAAACTTTGATATATTGAAACTGCCTTTTAACTTTTTTATTCTATTTCTTGTATGATGAAAGCTAAGTGGCTTGTATGGGGCATCTCGGAGTCTTATACGCCATCTTACGCTTAGGGGCTACCTTGGGTCGTGACAAAATACATGCAAGCTTTATCATAGGTTTGCCTATATTTTCCAATCATCACACAACCGAGTCTGTGCAAGATCTCAAGGGTCTTTTAGGCTTGTAATGGGGCTGAGGGTTAAGGTATGGTCAATTTGCCTCAGTGACTTCACCTTTTCAAAGTATTGCTGCAATCATTTTCACCTCTTCTCAATTTCTTTTTATTCTTTTTTTATTTGAGAACTCAAACTTTGGCTTATCAATCATTTTATTGGAAACCCTTTTTTGTTTCACCAAACTCTATTTTTCATTTCAATTTTTCAAATGTTGTTCATCATAAATTTTTTTATATAAGGAGGGTTGTTTTTTGCAACACACTTCAAAGTTGAGTCTCATTTCATCTTTCTTTGCCTTTTACTTGACTTTCCTTCCTCCTTCCTTTCAACACCCCCAACTTAGACTTTTGACCTAAGTTGACTATTCACACAAACCAATGCTTCAAAAAAGATTTTGGGTGAGAAGTTCAGGGCAATTTGGCTCAAGAGGTTTCAATATGGTTGTCAACAAATGGTTTAAGCTCAAATGGTGCCAAAATGGTTGCACACCCTCACAAGGTAGTCACAGAAGGATATGAAAATTTGGGTTCCTTCTCAAAATTTCTGCCCAAGATCATTCCTTACACTTACCAAGGCTAGACAATTGGACTAACAATGCAAATTCTAGGATTCCACAAACATTCTTCCAAGTAAAACCTCACCGCACACGACACTTCAAACTCAATCTTTTAGCACAAACCGAAAAGATCAAAATCTTATGTGTGTTGTGCATTGTAAGGCTCACATCAAAATGAAGCTAGTCGACACAAGATTCAAAAAGATCGCTCAAAAGTATAACCATATCGATTTCTTCCTTGCAACACAAACACTAGATATCATGTTCATCATGAGTACTATTCAAGACATCGATATTGAACATAATCGATCCTCGAATTATTATCAATGAAAACTTAGGCATTGCAATCTTTTCAAAACTCATAGGGCATTATAATATGGTGAGAGATAAAATGAGCCCAAACAATCAAGCTACTATAATAGAACTAAGCAAAATACTTCAATAAATGGGGTTATTGGTATAAGGGCCCTCACTCCACCTAAAGACAAGAGTAGTATCCTCAATGCAAATAAATGAAATCAAAGAGTTTAAGTTTCGAGACTCCTTGAAGCCCAAAGGATATAATGAGATCGCGGAACAGGTCAGTGAATCGCCAAACTAGGACTGATCACCGACCATGCCTTTAGCATATGAGAATTCATTGCCTAACTCGGTGAAGTGAAAATGATCGCCCAAAGTAATTAGGCGAGTCGCTGATATTTCCTTGTTATCACTGAAATTTACAGTACATCCTCTAAATTGTGCAACTCATTGGGCGAACTACGTCGATTTTGCCTAGCATAATCGATGGATCACTGAATTGGGGGTGCACATTGCCGAATGTGACAGTACATCACAAAGTTGAGCTGCCCAATGGGTGAACTCTTTGGAGCTTCACTTAGTGGATTTGGCAGATCGCTGACTTGGGTCCCAAATTTGCCTATCTTCAATCCATCTTGCACAAGTGACACACACATTATTGAAAACCACTAAAACTTGGGTTGCCTTCCAAGAAGTGTTTGATTTAATGTCGCGGCACGATATGGACATGATCTCAAGCATCATCGAAGTACACTACTTCAATGAATCTCGCATAACAGCCCTCTCCAAAGCATAATTTCAACCTTTGGCCATTAACTTTGAACTTGACCCCCTTTACATCTTCAATTTCAATTGCCCCATTCCCATAAACTTTAGTGACTGTGTACGGGAATGTCTACTTCGACTTTAGTTTACCTGGGAAAAGTTTCAATCGTGAGTTGAAAAGAAAGACTAGCTCACCAACTCTAAACTCCCAATGCAAGATTTTTGCATCACACCACCGTTTAACTTTCTCTTTGTAGAGTGTGGAGCTGTCATATGCTTGTAATCAAAACTCATCCAACTCAAGTAGTTGTCTACACGACCTTTGTCTACCACCTCCCAATTTAAATTCACCCTCTTCAATGCTCATAAGACTTTTTGCTCTAACTCAACCGAAAGATGACATGCCTTTCCAAATACAAATTTGTATGGAGAATAATCAATAGGGGATTTGAATGTTGTTTGATAAGTCTAAAGTGTGTCATCAAGCTTGCTAGACCAATCGGTGCGGTGGACATTCACTGTTTTGGCTAGGATGCTCTTTATCTCTTGATTGGATACTTCAAATTGTCCACTAGATTGTGGATGATACGGTGTAGCGACTTTGTGTTTCACCTTATACTTAGATATAAGTGCCTCAAATTGGCGATTGCAAAAATGTGAGCCATCATTACTTATAATAGCCCTTGGGGTCCAAAACCTTGTGAAAATTTGTTTCTTTAGGAACTTGGTGACGCTTCTCCCTTCATTGTTGGGTAAAGCTATTTCCTCCACCCTCTTGGACACATAATTGACTGCCACTAAGATATACTTATTCCCAATAGAACTAGGAAACAGACCCATGAAATCAATTCCCCAAACATCAAATAACTCAAGAATTTGTGACAACAGTAATTCATGCCTCCTAAAGACCCCTGCATTTGACATTGAACACAACATTTGCAAAAGGTATGGCCATCTCTAAACATTGTGAGCCATAGTAACCACATTGAAATACTTTAGAAGGTGTACGTATTTCCCCATGATGTCCACCCACCGACGAAGCATGGCAGGCTTCGAGTATTTCTTGCACCTCCACTTCAGGCACACAACGCCGCATAACATTATCGACACATTCCCTAAAGAGAAAATGTTCATCCCATACATACTTCTTTACATCCTATAAGAATTTCTGCTTTTGATGGCTACTCAAATCATCCAATAATAGGCCACATATGATGAAGTTTGCATAATTGGCATACCAAGGATGGAGTTTTGAGAAATCAACATTACCAGTTCTCAGGGAAAACATCATCAATCTCTCTTCCCTCAGCTACCTTAGCATATGTTTCAAGCCTTGATAGGTGGTCGGCTACTTGGTTCTCACATACTTTTTCTATCTCTTACCTCAAAGTAAAATTCTTGAAGGAGAAACACCCACCGAATTAGTCTTGGTTTGGCCTCTTTCTTTGCCATCAAGTACCTTGGAGCGGAATGATCAGTGTGCACAACAACTTTGGTACCCAATAGGTAAGCTCTAGATTTTCAAACCCATATACAACAGCCAACAACTCTTGCTTCATGACAGTATAATTCTTTTGAGCACAATTCAAGGTTTTGCTAGCATAGTAGATGGGATGAAATAATTTATTTTTCCGTTGCCCAAGAACAGCTCCGAATGATAATCCGCTAGCATCATACATCATTTCAAATGGAAGATTTCAATCAGGTGCTATTATGATAGGGACAGAGACAAGCTTTGCTTCCAAACTCATAAAAGCCTCCAAACAAACAACATCAAATTCAAAAACACTTTCCTTTTCAAGTAGCCTGCACAATGGGATAGCCACTTTTGAAAAATCTTTAATGAATTGCCTATAAAATCCAACATGGCCAAGGAAACTTCTTACTCCTTTTAGTGAAATTGGGGGAGGTAATTTATCAATCACTTGGATTTTTGCGTGATCTACTTCAATACCATCTTCAGAAATTTTGTGCCCAAGCACAATTCCTTCTTTAACCATGAAATGGCATTTCTCGCAATTAAGAACCAACTTAGAATCCACACATCTTTGAAGTACCATCTCTAAGTGCTTCAAGCACTCTTCAAATGAATCTCCAACAATCAAAAAATCATCCCTGAAGACTTCCATGGATTCCTCCACCATATCCGCAAAAATTGATAACATGCACCGCTGGAAAGTAGTCGGTGTGTTATACAACTCAAAGGGCATTCATTAGAAGGCAAAAGTCCTATAAGGGCATGTGAAAGTCATTTTCTCTTGATCTTCTGGTGCTATGGAGATTTGGTTGTACCTGGAGTACCCGTCAAGAAAGCAATACCATCTCTTTCTTATAAGCCTATCAAGCATTTGATCAATAAATGTCATAAGGAAGTGGTGCTTCTCGGTCCATGAATTTAATTTCCGATAATCCATACACACTCACCATCCGGTTATGGTCCTAGTCAAGTTCAACCTTTTTATTTGGGACTACCGTTATACCACCCTTTTTAGGAACATATTGGACTAGGATCACCCATTGCCTATCCACAATTGGAAAAATAACTCTTACATCCAACCATTTTATGATCTCCTATTTCACTACTTCTTGTATTGAAGGATTTAACCTCCTTTGGTATTCAATGCTTTGTTTGCACCCTTCGGTAAAATAAATCTTGTGAGTGCACACACCCAAAGAAATTTCCATGATGTCGGCAATTGACCACCCTAAGGTTCTAATGTGTCTTTTCAACACTTCGAATAATAAATTCACTTGTCATTCATTAAGATCACTCGAGATAATAACTGGTAGTGTGTTGTTGCCTCCCAAAAAACATATTTGAGATGAGGAAGAAGTTCCTTCAATTCTAGATTTGGTTGCTCAATAATAGATGGCTTGGCTGGTGGTGCTTCCCGACTAGACAAATCGAGATCCAACTTCTTTTGAAACGAATCATGTGAGCCTACACTCACAAGAGCAGACACAACTTTATCATAGTCGCTTATTTTGGCTTGATCATAATTAAGTAAGACTTTGCCGGCGATTCCCCACTATATGCAGCTTCCCCAATGCTTGCCAGAGTTTCATCAATCTGATCCAAGTGAAACACAACGTGCATATCACTTGGATACTTCACCGACTTATGAATATTGAAGCTAACTATTTCCTCATTGACTTGAAACTTCAACTCACCACCTTCCACACAACCAAAGCTTTGCCTGTGGCCAAGAATGGTCTACCAAGGATAACCGGCATATCAATATCAATTTTGCAATCAAGCACTACAAAATCAGCGGGAAACACAAACTTGTCTACCTTCACCAACACATCATAGACCACACCAACCGACCTCTTTATTGAACAATCGGCCATCAAGAATGTCATGTTTGTCAGTTGTGATTCATCAAGCCCAAGCTTATTAAAGATTATCAATAACATTAGATTTATACTTGCACCAAGGTCACACAAGGCTTTTGCAAATGTGCATGCATCAATGGTACATGGAAAAGTGAAAGCTCCAAGGTCATCTTTCTTGAGGACTATATTCTTTGTCATCACCGCACCACATGTTTGTGGCATTTCAATTGTTTCACAATCTGTCACCCTCTTCTTTGTTACTAATTTTTTCATATGTTTTGCATACCCCGACATTTCGATCAATGCATCCACCAAAGGGATATCCACTTTCAAATCTTTCACTATCCCCAAATTTCTTTGGAACTTTGCGTTATCATCTTTCTTCCTCAATCGTTGAGGAAAAGGAGGAGTTATCTTGATTTGGGGCAATGTGGTTGGGGCTGCAATATCACCTTCCTTCACATTCGACATAAGGGTCGCTTTCAATCCATTTTGTTTGTGTCTCATCTTTTTCCTTAGGTGGTTTATCATCGGCAACCACCTTTTGAGCATCACCATTATCAAGCCTTATTTTATCTTACAATGTATTTCCAGTTTGTGTGACTATGACAGAAATCTGAATAGCATTCATTGGATTTTTATTCACAAACCAACTCATCATGGGGACTTGAATATACAAGTGCCACCAATTGACTCATCTTTTCTTCAAGTAACTTAATGGATGATGAATGCGAGATCAATGTAGTTGAAAATGCTGAAATGCCACTCTTCATTTCTTACAAAGTTACATCAGACTCTTCCACTTTATCAAGAACTTTAGCTAACAAGTCTTCAGTCGGAGTGCTCAGTGGGTACCTGATGCTAGAGACATGCCAAATTTGTCACTTTTGGAGAAATTGAGATATCTACTCATGTCTAGAATGCTAGCTAACAGGGATAAAGCAGAACAATGGAATTTAGGTGATGTTTGTCCCAAGATTAAAGATATATTGCTTAAAAATTAGAAAGCAGCTAGAGAATATATTCTTAGAAATTCAAATCAATGGAACTATGAAATTATATGAGCTAGTATCATGGATAATTGGGCAATGGACTTGGAGAAGAGAACATGTAGTTGTAGAAAATGCAGTCTCACTGGAGTCCCTTACAAGCATGCAATTGCAGCTATTTGGGCTAATCGAGAAGACACTCTTGATTATGTCCATGATTACTACCAGGTGGAAACGTACAGAAAAATATATGAAAATGCATTTTTCTGATAAAAGACCCACAAATATGGCCAAAATCTAACAAAATTCCTCGGTTGCCTCCAAGGAGTTTGACAAATACAAAGAGAGGAAGAAATCAGAAGAACAGAAGAGAAGAAGCTGATGAAATAGGAGCAAGTCGAACAACGATGAAAAGAAAAAAAAATCTCTAGATTGTAGTATTATTTCATCATTTAATTATCTTTAAATAATATAAAGTGTATATATATATATACACACACACGATTAGACAGAGATGTTCTAAAGTTCAACAAGAAAATATGAAACAGGGAGAAGTAGGACAAGGAGAAGAAATAAATTCTTTGAAAATTCAGAACAAACCCAACAAAGTGGAGTTACATTATAAAAAAAATATAACTTTTAAAAAAAAAAATGGATCATTGTGTGTTTTTCAAGTTGAAATTATATTTTGCTATTGCTTTTCAGTTTCTTTTCTTTTTTTGGTGTAGTTTCTGTGCGAATCTGGTGCTGTTTTGGTGCAATTTTAGTGTTGTTTTAGTGCAAATATGGTGCTGCTGTTTTGGTGCAATTTTGGGATCTATTCTTCGAACTTTTCTCGTGTAGTTTTGGAGCTGTTTTGGTGCTATTACAATGATTTTCTATTATTGTTTCTGGTGCAGTTTTGGTGCTTTCTGATGGTGGTGTTGGTGCAAGTCTAATGCTGATTTAGAGGCTATTCTGATGCTGCTGTTCTGGTGTAATTCTAATTGTGTTTTGATACCTTTCTAGTGCAATTTTGGATCTTTTCTGTTGCTATGTTGGTGCAACCATAGTGTTGTATTAGTGTGAATTTAGTCCAACTCTTTTGGTACATTGTCACTGTTGTTTAGGTGCAATTCTAATGTTATTTTGATGAACTTTTGGTGTTGTTTTGAGGCATTGCTGGTGCTCTGCTGTGGTTTTGGTAAAGTTTGCTAAAATTTTAATGTTGTTCTAGTGCAAATCTGATGTAGTTTTGATTCTTTTGGTGTTGGTATATACAAGAGACTCGACATTTTATGAATTGAAATACTTATTATGAAATATGTTTTGTCCTAACTAGCTTTAATTCTATTCATATCATAGTAAAGAAATGTATATTTCATCTTCAAATTATATTGGTCAATGTGTAATACTTTATCTTTAGAATGTATAGTATATCTGCACCATCAACACATAATATCAAAAAATTTCAAGCCAACTTCTCAACAAATTGAAATCAAACATATATTACGTATCAAATCCATTACATCGCAAAAATAAATAAAAAATATATTTTCCTATACTATGACAAAAATATATGCTTCTTCGAGCTTACTAATTACATCGCAAACAAGAAAGATAGAATATTGAATTTTACCCAATCTTTTTCTCTTCTACTTCAATGCTTCTCTAAATTCACATGTGCTTCTTCGAGCTTACTAATATTTAGAATGTATTCGTCATAATTGGAGCAAGTAGAATGGACTAAGGCTAAATGATAACTGAGACAACTGATCGAGCACTTTGTGTGCAAGAAACTTTCTTTCAGATAAACAAGACACCAATATGCATAGCATCCTCCTCGAATCTAAACAATCTATCGCAAAGGACATCGAAGAAGACTCGATGACGATAAAGACTGCTTTGCATTCATAAAAATAAAAAAATTTACTCTTGCCGCGGACTTCCATTGAAGGGAGATACACAAAACAGAAAAAGTAAATAATATATTCTTCAAAAACAACTGATGCAACTAACTTCTCCAAATATCAGTCTTTTTATTTTGATTTTATTTGTTTCATAGGGAACCGAACTTGTGAAATTAGCTACTATCTGTGGAAAAAGAAAGGGAAGATTTAGTTGACAATGGTGGAAACCTTTCTTAAGTGCAAAAGAGAAGCCCCGTTAAGAGTATTAAAAGTTTGCCAATTGTTGAAATATGAAGGACTATTAATGCTCCATGTAAAACACAATGATTACTTTGATTCTTAATTCAACATAAAGGACAATTTTGATCCTTTCTCCGATAATGACTAAATGCAAAGATTATTACTTGAATGCTACAGTTATTGTACGAGGCTTTTATTCCTCTTGGAAAGAACCCCTTACAATATTATTTTGTGCATTACTTCTCAATGATATAGTGGATGTAGGACGCATGTATAAAATGAATATTAGAGACTAGGATCATTGTTTTTGGTTATTCTTCAAAATATAATATTCTTACTCTAAAAATATTAAATCCAAAGTATTTATATGTTTTAATACTCCTTCAATTTTATTTGTATTTTAGTTAACTTTTTAATATTATTCTAAAAAGTAAACATAAGCAAGAATTATATATTTTTGGATTCTTGAAATTAATTCACATAAGAACACAAGAATTAAATGCACTTTTATGGAGAAAAGAAGAAGAAACATATATATACAATGTTGAAGCAAATTATCTTGAAGGAATATTACAAAATGATCCAAGACTCTATGGTTAAAAAGAATTTATCTTAGAATTCCATGATGTTATTTAGTGTAATAGTAAATAAATAAATAAAAGGATCTTTGTAGAACTAACAAGAAAAATGATCGTAGCCTTAAATATTTATTTTGTGCAGGTAGTCTACATTCACTACACCATTGAGAAGTAATGAACAAAATAGTAATGGAGAGGCCCCTCCATGCCTTGTGATATCAACATAGTGGCGTTATGACTTTTACCACCATATTATAAAAAGGAGAATATGAGATGGTTAAATACATAGAAGTTAATTAAGAAAATTAACGTATGTAGTTAATTACTTAGGATGAATTAATTAGAATTTACTTACTCTTATTATTTTGTGTTTGTCAAATATAAGTTACTACTTGACTCTTGGGATTTATTCAAACTTGTTGGTGAATTAAATGTAGGACTTGAATCTCATGTCCCTTGCGAAAGAGCTTTTTACAAAAAAGAAAGATAATTTCTCTCAATTGAGATGGTAATCATATATATTCCAATGCATAATATTCTTCTTGATCTTTCTTCTTTTGTTGATGTTAATTTCACTTAATTACTTTTCAGGATCTTTTGCTTATGATAGTAATTTCTTGTGCATATGGAGTAATTTTGTGTTGCCTCCTACTTTTTTCCGGTGTAGTACCCTTCTTTCTTTGTTTTCCTTTTAACCATTTTGGTATTAGTTATATAAAGGAAATTAATAATTAAAAATATAATTTATACAACTCCTTTCTTATGTCCCTAGCCCCTTTTCAATCTTCATAATGATATTTAATCGTTAGTTACTGATTGTTGAAGATGAAGAAAGCTGATGATAGGAACAAGTCCAAGGAACTGGTCCAACTTACCGACACCTGACGTGTTATTGTGTTTCTTACTAATTTTATTGTCGTTTCCTTTAGGACATGGAGTAGACGGAGTGGCTTATAATTACAGTGCTAGTATTGAAGTAACAACTTATACTTACTTCTATTTTTGTTAGTTTTTAAATGTAACATATATATTAAAGGTTATAAACTTATTAAATATATTAATTTTTTCATGATATTATCAGTGCTTGGCTGAACCTCAACGTGTTCAATATAAAGGAGGAAAGTTGATAAATCCAAAATTTGACCTAGGATTGCATGGATGGGAAGGTATGGGAGGTGCCAAAATTGAAATTAGAAAATCTTTCTCAAGAAACAACTTCATGGTTGCCTATAATAGGAATGAGTATAATGCAACTTTCTCCCAAAAAATTTTCATGGAAAAAGGGTATTATTATACATTTTCAGGTATTTATTCAATAATCTACAATTTGCATATAGGTTATTTGGTTATTGTGAATTTTAATTTTTTTGAATTTTTTTTTCTCCCAAAGCTTGGGTTAGAGTTAGTGAAGGAAATGAGACAACGGTGTCTGCTGCTATAATAACTAAAGAAAATTCAAAGAGAGTTATTGCCTCTGGAAATGTCTATCCTGGTTGTTGGACCATGCTTAAAGGAGGCTTTCAACCAGAATTTCCTCTTCCAACAGAGTTGTATTTTGTAGTAAGCCCATAATTACATTTATATTCTTTTTAAGTATTTCATTTTCATCATTAAAATATCCATTTGCTAGAAGTTAATTTCACTTGCTCTTTAAAGTCTTAACTTTTATACATTATATTGAGAAAAAAAAAAAAATTATACCATCAAGTGACTAAAGGTAAGTTTCTCTATAATAAACATGAATTAATTAGCAATATTTCTTTGATTTAAAGAGCTTTAACCTAGTCCCTAGGGGGACAATTGAGCAAGTTGGGTTAAATTTGGGTGGGTCAAAATGGGTCAAGATCCAACCCAAATTAGTTTGGGCCAAAATGGGTTGGGTCAAAAGGGGTTAGGTAACGGGTTATAACCCAATCCGTCCAATTTTTACTAAGTTTTAATAGCTTTATTTGTCATTTTATAAGTTTTTAGTACATAATTTTTTCTTTATTATAACTATATATAACATATAAAATCAAAAAAAAAAAAAAAGTTTTTTAAAAATATTTTGACAAGATTTTTCAAAAATCAATTTGGGTTACCTATCAACCCAATTTTTAATGGATTGGATTGAGATGGATTGAGCTAACAAATGGACGGATCAATAATCAACCCAAACCTTATGAGTTGGGTGGGTTGGATTTGATTTTGCCACCCCTACTAGTCCCTAAAATATACAACTAAAAATAGATAATTACAAAAGTAGGTCAGTTTGATCCTACCTCAACAAATTATAAAACTTATTCACTGCATGCATAGAACTTTAGATTCTTCTCCCCTACACTACTTACCCCACATACTTGTTCTTGCAATTTTGGTAACATGGAGTACTCTATAAACAAATTAGGGATCATAATGAATGTTTCACCTCTGCATATAATTATTATTGACATGTAATATTTTTTGTTATTAATTATTGTCCAGTGTTACAATAAGACAGTTGACTTTTGGGTGGATAATGTTTCCTTGAAAGAGTTCAACAAAACCGAATGGCTTCAACACCAACAGAGAGCCATAACAAGGGTAAGTTATATAATATCTTCTTACTCCGTGAGTACACTTTTAATTATCATGTTGCGTTTTTCGAAAGTCAATTTGGCTATTTTTTAAAGTTAAATTAGATTACATTAATTCGATATTTTAAACAAACAATTTAGATATTCAAAAACTATACGAAAAGTACTATAAATTGCAATACATTGTAAAATGTTAGTCAAAGTTTTTATCGTTTGACTCTAAAAGAGGAAACCAGGACAATTAAAAGTGGATGGAAGGAGTATTTTATTACCATTGGCTACTTATCAATTTACATCTAACTGCTTTCTATTTGAACCTTCAATTTTGGATTGAATTTAGGTAAGGAAGAGGAAAATAGTGCTAGATATAAAGGACAAATTAGGAAAGCCAATCCGTGGAGTGAAAGTAAACATTAAGTTCACTAAACCATATTTCCATATTGGTTGTGGTGTTACTGATACACTATTACAACACAAGAAATACCAAGAATGGTTTCTTAAAAAGGGTTTTACAGCAAGTGTATTCACAAATCAAATGAAGTGGTACTGGACAGAAAGTCGACGAGGAATAGAAAACTACACAATACCAGATGCCATGTTCCAATTCTTCAAGAATAATGATATAGCAATAAGAGGGCATACTGTTCTATGGGACAAACCCAAAATGAATCAATATTGGCTACATGATATGACACCCAAAGAGCTTTTGGCTACAGCAGTGAGGCGTCTCGCGTCTATCATGGCACGTTACTCAAATGATATTTTTGAGTGGGATGTTGTGAATGAGAACTTACACTTCAAGTTTTTTGAAGAAAAGATTGGAGCACAGGCTTCTGGCATGTTTTATCACATAGCTCATGTCATAGATCCTAATGCAACATTATATTTGAATGAGTTTAATAGCCTTGAAATTCCGGGAGACGTATATGCAGGTCCACACAAGTATATAAATAAATGGAGAGAGATCAGATCGTATCCAGGAAATGAGGATTTGACAATAGGATTTGGACTGCAAGCTCATTTTGGTTTGGGACAACCATTGATGCCATACATACGAGCTGTCTTTGATTTTCTCAGTGAAACTCAAATGCCCATTTGGTTAACTGAAATGGATGTTCCTAACAATTCAAATCAGGTATGTATATATTGTCTCTTGTTTCCTCCCATGAATGAAAGTATTGTACATTCATGCTTAACAGAGGCGTATCCAGGATTTTGACATGATGAGTGCACTATTACGAAATAAATTTGATCGGTTTGACATTTTAGGTTCTTATCACTCAAAGTCATTTAAATTATAAAATTATAGGTCCAAAATTAATTCTTATCGATTCAAATAGTATATATATTTTTCGTGCTGGAGGTATTGAGATCGATTGAACCCATTGATTGTATGTTATATCATCCGGTATTACTAGTTTTAATATGCACATTTGGTTTAATTATATAAAAAATTACCATGCTATTTTTTTTTAGGAATTTCCAATGTGACAAACTTGAAATTTTGAAAGATTAAAACTATATATAAATATAAAGTTCTACCAATAACCACTTAGAGAGGTGTTCCCTAATTTTAGAAAGAAAAAATATAACAAGATAGATGTAAGATTCAAATTTCTAATCTCACTTAGAGAGGTGCACCCGATCATCATTGCATTATTCAATACGTCTATTAAGGGTTCACACATCTATATTTAAATATTTTAAAAAAAATATAACATGCTATATATGATTTCAGAAGGAGAGCATCGATTCATGTGAACCCGGTGACCCCCTCCTGCATACGCCTCTATAATTAATTAATATATATATACTCTACTTAACAGGAAATTTACTTGGAAGAAATCATGAGAGAAGCATTTTCACATCCAGGAGTGGAAGGAATAATAGTGTGGGCACCATGGAAGCCAGGAATAAATTGCACTAGTTTGTGCTTGATGGATGACAATTTCAACAACACACCAGCAGGAGACATTGTAGACAAGCTCATGGCAGAGTGGAGAACTCCTGACCTAAATGGAAAAACAAATTCTGGAGGACTTTATAGATATGATGGTTTTCTTGGAGACTACAATGTGATACTTTATGATCCTCACTCTCTCAACAAAGTAACTAGGAAAATTAAAATTACAAATAAGGATCCAAACCCAATTGTGATTCCTATTTCCATATGACTAACTTGTATCTCACATTTACATACATAACATGAATAATTAAATGATTATTATCCATCAATTATTTGGGTATTCTAATTAACTTCTCCTATATCTAGTAAAAAAACATGCAATAATTTTTAATTAACATTCAATGTATTTCATTAGTATGAAACAAAGTTTAATATTATTGGAAATAACTATTCGGTCGGGTTCACCCACAATGGGTGCTAATTAGTTTGTAATCCATTAGCTTGTTTTCTCCTTAACCCTAACCCTTCGTGTAAAAAAAACACCATTATGAGTGTAGAATAAATTAAGTTTTTTTCACCGTAATAGACAACTAGATTTAGGTATCCAAAGAGAAAAATGGTATGCATCTTCCGAGGATATTTAGGCTATGGACAAAGAAAATTCATTCATTTTTTGAGGGTTTCCGATGACCAGTGACAGGAGCCATGGTTGCTTCTTGATATTCTTCCTGATACTCGTCCTATCTCTATTCCGCCATATAGAATGGCTCCAGCTGAGTTGAAAGAGTTAAAAGAGCAGTTGAAAGACCTTCTTAATAAAGGTTTCATTCGACCAAGTGTCTCACCTTGGGGCCCTCCGGTCTTATTTGTGAGGAAGAAAGATGGTTCTCTTAGAATGTGTATAGATTACCGTCAGTTGAACAAGGTTACTATAAAGAATAAGTATTCCCTTTCGAGAATTGATGATTTGGTTGATCAACTTCAGGGTGCCACTTGTTTTTCTAAGATAGACCTCAGATCTGTCTATCATCAGTTGAGAGTAAGAGAGAGTGATATTCCAAAGACAGCTTTCAGGATCCGCTATGGTCATTTTGAGTTTCTAGTCATGTCATTTGGTTTGACTTATGCTCCTGCAGCGTTCATGGACCTTATGAACAGAGTGTTTAAGCCTTATCTCGATATGTTTGTTATCGTTTTCATCTATGACATCCTAATTTATTCGAGGAATGAAGAGGATCATGCTAGTCATCTCAAAGTAGTTCTCCAAACTCTAAAGGATAAGGAGTTGTATGCTAAATTTTCCAAGTGTGAATTTTGGCTTGAGTTTGTGGCATTGTTAGGACACATTGTTTCTGGTGATGGGATTCGAGTTGACACTCAGAAGATTGAGGTAGTGCAGAACTGGCCTAGACCCACATCTCCAACTGTTATTAAGAGTGTCTTGGGATTGGCTAGTTATTATAGAAGGTTTGTTGAGGGGTTCTCATCTATTTCATCCCCATTGACCCAGAAAACAGTTAAGTTTCAATGGTCTGAAGCTTCTGAGAAAAGCTTTCAGGAATTGAAAACTAGGTTGACTACTGCCCCAGTATTGACCTTACCAGAAGGTACGCAAGGTTTTGTGGTATATTGTGATGCGTCCAGTGATTTAGAGTTGGATGCTATAGTGTTTGCTTTGAAAATATGGCGTCACTGTCTCTATGGTGTTCGTGTTGATGTTCTCACCGATCACAAGAGCCTTCAGTCAGAAAGAGCTTAATCTCAGACAGAGGGTGGTTGGAGTTACTCAAGGATTATGACATGAGTATTTTATATCACACAGGTAAGGTTATGTTGTTGATGAGTCTTTGAGCAGGATGTCCATGCGCAGTACTTCCCATGTTCATGCAGACAAGAAAGAGTTATCCAAAGATGTGAACAAACTTGCACGATTGAGAGTCTAGTTAATGGATTCCAATGAAGGAGGAGTGGTGGTGATGAATGGGGCCGAATCATCATTAGTATCTGAAGTGAAAGAGAAACAAGACCAAGACCCTATTTTGCTTGAGTTAAAAGCAAATGTTCATAAGCAAAAAGTGATGGCTTTTGAACAAGGGGGAGATGGTGTATTGAGGTATCAAGGTATATTGTGTGTACCAAAGGTAGATGAACTTCAAGAGAGGATCATGGAGGAAGCTCATAGCTCCAGATACACTATCCATCCAGGTTCCACAGAGATGTATTGCGACTTGAGAGAAGTCTATTGGTGGAGTAGTATGAAGAGGGGTATTGCATGATTCGTTGCTAAGTGCCCGAATTGCCAACAAGTCTAGGTAGAGCACCAGAGGCCCGGTGGTATGGCTCAGAACATAGATCTTCTGGAATGGAAGTGGGAGATGATCAATATAGATTTTATTACTGGAATATTGCGGTCTCGCAAGTAGCATGATTCCATTTGGGTGATTGTAGATCGAATGACTAAATCAGCCCATTTCTCACCGGTAAGGACTACTTTTACAACAGAGAATTATGCCAAGTTATATATTTAAGAGATAGTCAGACTTCATGGAGTTCCGGTGTCCATTATTTCAGATAGAGGTGCGCAATTCACCGCATAATTTTGGAAGTCTTTCCAGAAGGTTTTGGGTTCGAAGGTGAACCTTAGTACTGCTTTCCATCCTTAGATTGATGGTCAAGCAGATCGTATAATTCAAACTTTAGAGGATATGTTGAGGCCATGTGTGATCGATTTCAAGGGTAGTTGGGATGATCATTTACCTCTAATTGAGTTTGCTTACAACAAGAGTTATCACTCTAGCATCCAAATGGCTTTTTACGAGGCTCTTTATGGGAGAAGATATAGATCTCCTATTGGATTGTTTGAGGTTGGTGAAGCTGGGTTGAAAGGACCAGACTTGGTTAATCAAGCTATGGATAAAGTGAAGACTATTCAAGAAAGGTTGAAAACAACGTAGAGTTGTCAGAAATCCTATACCGATGTTAGGAGGAGAGACTTAGAGTTTGAGGTGGACGATTGAGTTTATTTGAAGGTTTAACCCATGAAGGGTGTTATGAGGTTTGGCAAGAAGGGGAAGCTTAGTCACCGGTATATTGGTCCTTACAGAATATCCAAGAGGATTGACAATGTCCTTACAGTCCATCCGGTGTTTCACATTTCTATGTTGAAGAACTGTATGGGCGATCCTTCACTTATTATACCGACTGAAAATATTGGTATTAAGGACAACCTATCTTATGAGGAGATTTCCGTTTAGATTATAGATCGTCAGGTTCACAAGTTGAGAACCAAGGAGGTAGCATCAGTCAAGGTCTTGTGGAGGAATCAGCTTGTTGAGGAAGCTACTTGGGAGGCTGAGGAGGATATGAAAAAGATATACCCACATATCTTTTCTTCCGAAGAAACTCCAGACCAAGGTAATGACTTTTGTAAAGTACTCTTTTAATTGATATGTTGTTTGTGTTAATTGCATGTTGGTTGTTAGATGTCACCACCCTTAGTCTACTTAGAGTAATCTTATTCGAGGAAGAATGTTCCCAAGGGGGAGATATTGTAACATCCCTCCTTAGAAAGAGCTAAATTTAGAATGAACTAATTTGGAAAGAGTCAAATCTGAAATTTTGCAAGTTATGCTTAAGTTGTGAGTTTTGGATCAACTTCAAATGACCATACAGAATGAGTTAGGTGGCCCATAAGAAATCAAATGAAAGGTCTTGGAATCCTCTTTCCAACGCCACCAAGTTTGCTAAGTTTCAAGTTTGGATGAGGGAGATATGCCTGTTTGAAGTTAGCCTGTCCAGTTAAGGAAAGTTATCCGAATTAGTGAGGGATATTTTGGTCTTTTCCTTACCTCATCAGATTAAAATGATTTTAGTAATATTTTATGGTCAAATCTGATTTGGGTCAGTTTTACAAATCCTAATTTACGCTTATGGTTTTAGAAGAGAGTTCAAGAAGAAGAAAAGAGGAGAAAAGGAAGAACATCAAGATCTTTTGCGAATTGAGGAATTGTTTTGCCAAATCGAGGTTGGTAAGTTTTCATAGTGGTGGGTTCGTTCACCCACACGCCAATCATGATTTACATATTCGAATTCATCCATACAGATTGAAAGATTTAAGTTCTTGATGAGTTTCTTGAAGTGTTGAGGAAGAGTAAAGTTGAATTTACATATAAGTTTTGAGAAGTCTTTAACAATCTTTTAAACTTATTTTAAGACTTGAGTACTTGAGTTGAGGAAGAGTAAAGTTGAATTTCATTTTTTTCAAAATGATATATGGGAACTAATTATTTCCAAGAATAAATGTTTCTACATTTAAGAAGAGAGGAAACACCGATTACCAAAAGAGTTCATGAGGAGTTTTGAGTACTATCTCTTTTAAGAGAAACCTTTTAAGTAATAATCTCAAAGTTGAGGATGAGGAATTGTTTTTTAAAAACATATGAGCTAAGTTATATTTTGGGAGTAGTATTGAGCACCGATATGGGGGAGAGTTCAAACAACTCACAGCCTCCATAAACCATGTAGCCAACGTGGGTAGAAAGGGTCATACTTTTTAGATGATTCCTTATTACTTTTTAACCATAGCTTAGTAGATCCACTTAGTTGGGGAGTTCTATACCCCGGCAAGGTATAGGACAGTTCTGGCAGCGTGGGCGAGACGATGTATCATCACATAGCTCATAGTGATGTTGTCGGTTAGAGAATCTCCCAAATAGAGTTTATTTTGTAATTTTACATACAAACTAAGTTATATTGTATTTTTCAATACATTGAGTTTTTATCTACTGTTTTAAAAGCTTTTCTTTATATTTCATTATTGTTATTGCTTTTATATTGAAATGAGTTGAGATTGAGTTGAGTTCAGTTGAGACGAGGTAAGTTGTTTCTTCAGTTCCAGTTCAAGCTTATGTCATGTTTTAGTATTCCTTTTGGATCCTCGTACATTCCATGTACTGACGCCATTTGGCCTGCATCTTTCATGATGCAGATATAGATAACCAGGATCATCAACCAGCGCTTCGTTGATCCGGTTGAGTTCCAGAGTTATTTGGTGAGCCTCCTTGCTTCCGTAGGATCCCTTATTTATCTTCAGATATTTAAGTTTGTTAGGATGATCGGGGGTCTTGTCCCAGCATATCTCATAGTATTAGAGGCTTCATAGATAGATAGATAGACAGTAATTCATGAGTCTTTTCATTTTCAGTTGTTAATGTTTTAAAGACTTGAGTTGCCTATTTCTGGCTAGTTGAATATTCTTATACATTCTAAGTTTATCTTTTGAGATATTTGAGTTTATCATATGTTGAGTAAGTCTTACGCTGAGAGTTGAGCCAGTCCAAGTATTCGCTTGGGGTAAGCAATCATTCTTGAGTGCCGGCCACGTCTAAGGTGTAGGCTCGGGCCGTGACATAATGACCTTGTATGGGAATTTTGACTGCTCCATTAAGTCTGAAATATCAAATTTTGTAGGGTTTCATATCTCGTTTGTGTGCACAGGGTTATGAGCGAATTCGAAACACCCCGTCGGAGATTTGCAACCTGCCAAAAACCTGTTGATATGCATCAGCTAGTGTAAGCCAAAATGGCCTTCACGTTCGAAGACCCCAGACCACGTTTATGGAGGCCAGGTAGCCTGGTGGCCACGTTTGGGAGGGTCTGGCTGCATTCGTAGGCTCACATTTGTGGGGCCCCTGTCGCGTTTGCGGGCCCTGTTTCCTCTTGGCCACGTTTCTGAGGTCTGCGTTCCTGGGGTGCCTCCGTGTTCACGAAGAGGAGATTTTGGGTGATTCAAAGTCCCACACGTTTGGAATTTTCGGTTTCTTGCTCATTTTATCTTGAATTGGGTGATTCAAAGTCCCACGCATTCAAAAATTTCGAGGCTACGCTGTGAAGTATTAGGAACGTGTTTGCCTTTCTTTGTTTGAGGTGAATTATCGTTAGAAGCTGTTGTCCTAGTCCTTATTTGAACTTAAAATTTTTGTTTGTTGTATGTTGTTGATTGTGGGTGTTTTGATCCCCGAACAATGTCCCTTTTTGGAACACAAGTTCGGCGCATTGGTTAGGACATCTTGACGGAGCGAATTCTGGAAATTCTTGTGTGGGTCCCATAATTTCTGTTTGATTCCAAAATTGGTCAACTTCTATTTTATGTGTTTGTTGTGTCTAAACGATAATGAGTGGTATATTTACACTTATTTGAGGCCTTTTTAGTTCAACAATTTGTGTCCTCAATGCCTAATTATGTCCTATTGTGATGATATTTTGATGATTTGCAACTATGAAGGCTAAAGGACAAGGGGAGGATGAATACTTGAAAGAAAGGCCAAAAACATTGAAAGAAGTGTAAGCTCCACACTGGGAGTTGCCTGACCTAAAGGGCGAATCGCTCAAATGGAATGACCTCACCCAAAGTGATAGTGTTCATAATTGAAGATAATTTAGGTAGGTCGGTGAACCAAGAGTGAAATGGCGATTCACCGAAATTGAAAGGTGAAATAGATGATCATACCCTAAGGTGACATGACTTGGATGAAAAATGAAGCCCTAAAAGGTAAAAAAATGTGGTAATCAGTGATCCGCTGAATGTGAAGGCGGACTCAAACGATTTCACCAACAGAGGTTCAAACACCTGAAGCCTGAAGTAAATAAATAGCAAGCTCAGGAAAAGACGACGATTCACCAATCCTGTTCGGCGATCCTGACTAATGTCGCCGAGTTGGTCACACAGTAAAATTTGAGCCAAATTTTTGGACACTATAAATAGCCCAAATGAGAGAGAAAATAGAGAGCATTTGGAGAGTTTTATGTTTTTGGAAAGAGTTGGAATAGAGTACTTTTTGAGAACTTTGTGTATGAGATATTTCACCTTGTGAAAAATATCTTTAGTTTGAGATTTCCAATTTTACTTTTGCAATTGACAATTGGAAGTTAAAATCAAAGTGGGTGTTGATTATAATTGCTTAATTTCACAACATCCATTGCTGCTATCATGATATGTCTAATTTCTTTACTTTTTGTGATGGGTGGCTAAACTCCAAGTCTAGGGGTGTAATTATGAGGTTGAGTGTTGATTTAATGTATTGGGTATTGTGTTTTGCTCTGTATTATTGTTGTTCATTCATGTATTTAGGCTAATTAGCATAAGGTTAACTTATGGGTTAAGGTTGCAAACTTAATCCTATTTTTGATTTCCGCTTGATGCTCCAAAGAGATCGATTGGAGTGGGTAATTAGTTTGATGCATGCAATTTAGGTTTGATTTCTATAGTTTGCTTGAAAGAGGGATTATGGTTCAGATCTGTTTTCCCCAAAACTCCTCGAAAGAGAGATATCGTAATGTAATGAGATGTTTTGTTAATCACATAGATGATACCGAAAGGAGATTCTATGAACTGGTGCTAAAGAAGATTAGTGTAATTGAAGATGACCCAGCTTATTCATGATTGTTTAGCACTATTGAGCAATACATTTACCCATATGTGACATCGATTCCAATCCCCGCACCCCTAGATTACTTTTTAATTGTTTGAATTTATGAATTTTAGTTAAATTGTGACATTTGATACATAAACTCTTTTAGTAAATTTGGTGGAATCATCCACCCGTTTGTCTTAACCTACTACAATGACCAAGTCCGCATTCTTAATTTCCTAAGTTGAATTCTTATCATTATACCATTCCTTGTGGGATTCTACCCCCGACTATTAGTTGAGTATTTTTTATTCACAACGACCTATTATTCTTCAAATTTATTTTTGAGAGTAGTTTGAGTGTTATCAAAATTGGCGCCGCTGTCGGAAAATTGTTGCTATGAATTTAGTAGCAAAATTAGTTTGTAAGCTTATTGAATTGTAGTAGATTGTTACTTGGCGTTGTTGTGTTGTTGATTTGCAGGTCTAAATATAAGTGAGAATGGTAGTGACAACGGTAGTCACTATGGGCAAAATGACAATATGGGTAACACAAATGACATGCACATGTATGTCATTTCAATCAAGGGAGCTATCAGGTTACCACCCACAATAGGGAGGGCAATGTTCCATGTAACTGGAACAATGCTACAGCTGCTCCAAATGAAAGGAATATTTGGAGATTGGATCATGAGGACCCTCATGAACACCTTCAATTTTTTTTGGATATATGTGGGTCGTTCGTCTTCAAGAACATCTCACAAGAGTCGATTCAGTTGAGATTATTACCTTTCTCTTTGATGGGGGATGCCACAAGATGGTTGGCTGAGTTACTGAATGATTCTATCACTTCTTGAGAGGAGTTGACCGGTGCTTTCTTCGAGAGATTCTTTCCTCCCTCGAAAAAGTCAAGCTTAGGGACAACATTCAGAACTTTAAAAGAGTGAGGTGAACCTCTTCACGAGACATGGTTGCGGTTCCAAAAATTGCTTCTACAATGTCCAACACATACTGTTCCAGATAATTTGTTGCTGCAATACTTTTATTGTAGCCTTGATTCAGTCAACAAGGGATTGGATAATCAACTTATCCAAGGTGGGCTGATGCGACAACCGTTCAATGTGGCAATATGGTTGCTAGCTGAAATGACAAAAATGAACTGAGTATGTCATACTAGAGAGGATGAAGTATCTTCTCAACAATGGGAAACACGCAAGGCACAAATGGAGAAGGATCATGAGCGCAATGAAAACATTGCTAAAATGATGACCCAACTCAACTTGCTATCCAAACATGTCGTGGGAGGTGGAGTGAAAATGGTAAATGCAGTTGGAACAATCAGTGGGCAGTGCCTGAAGGATTCCAAGTTTGAGACATTGTACAATGAAGAAGTAAACTACATGGGAAATCAATTAGTGGGGTTCTTATCATAACTACCCAAGACAGGGTGGAAATCAAGGTTGGAACAAGGATCAATATAATGGTTGGAAAGATTGGAGAGACCGAGTTGGCAATTGGAGAGATAGGGAAGCTGAAAAAGATAGGTATGTCCCGCCTCATGATCACCCAAAACCAAAAGAACTAGCTGGACCAGAAGGAAACCGAATCAAGGAAATGCTAACAATGATCTTCAACAAGGTTGGAGGGTCCGACGAGGTGTTGAAGTACTTGAAAAATGACTTCTCCACCTTGACTCAAATGGTTACTTCTCACTCAGTATCAATCAAGCAGCTAGAAACTCAAATGTGATAGATCTCCAACTATCCAAATCCAAGGTAAAAAGAACTGTTGCCTAGTGACACCATCCCAAATCCCAAGAATGAGTGTTGATGAAGTGAACTATCTCATTCCACAATGTTAAATAAGGCAGTACTTGGGAGGCAACCCATGATTATTTTATTTCTTTCAATAATGTGTGGTGTGAGTGCAGGTTGAAAAGAAAGTTGAAATGTTGAGAAAGGTAACTTCGGTGCTGCCAAAACCTTGTTGGTGATGTGCCAAAATCATTGTGCGGACATCTTCATCTTCACCTTCTGTGCTTAAATTTATTTTTTAAAATGGTACTATCAACTTCAGCAAACACGGATCCAACCGACGATCCGCCAAAGTGCATTAAGCGGACAAATTGATTTTCAGGTTTGGTACTCATTCAGTCCTCATCCGCGAGCTTAAGCTCCTTTGGTGATTCACCAAATGCGTTCGACGACATTAGTCACAGTCCGCCGAGTTAAATAGGCCAATGGTCTTTACAAGTTCCAAAAGAAAACCTTTCATCTTTTTGAGCTCATTTTCTTCCTAAACTCCCTATACCTTTTATTTTGGTGATTTTGTGGCCTCTTTTGTGTGATTTCAATTGCTTAGAGTGCATTGGAAGGTTAGATTCTTGATCTCAGACCCCTCTTCCTCGATTTGGTGCCTAGCTATCATCTCTAAGGTTGGTTTTTGAGTTCTATATATTTCTATTTGTGCTAAAAGTTGATGCTTCCAATGTTGTCTTAGTATTGTCATTGATATCTCGCTTTTTAATTTGTGTGGGTAGTGCTAAATGTATCATATTGAACAGTGCCCATGAGTTAGGATTGTTGATTTTGTGCCTAAAATTGTTAAAATTGATTGTGATGGTTAAAAGTTGAAATTGAATCCTTAAATGTACTGGATCTTGCTTGAATTAAGTATGGGTGAAGTCTGATTAGGCCAGTGTTTCCTCAAAGACCTGCATTTGTCTAATTATAGATAGAGTGATGATTTTCTTAAGGGCAAATCGTCAATTTGCGCAGTACTTTGTGAAATCTAGGGGAAGTCTGAGTACCCATAGGTAGTAAAGCATGTGGGTAGACTATAAAAGTAATTGGGTATTTTTGCGTATTGGTGTTGAAATTGTGAAAATAAGAACTAGGCTAAAAATTACATGTTCGGTGGGCTTGTCTTAGCTCACCAAGGTGATTAGGTGAATCACCGAGTTAGTCCTAAACCGCCTTTTGTGCTTAAATATGTGACTTGGGTACTGTCCCTTTCGGTGGGATTGACTTAGCTCGCCGAAACCCACTCGATGTATCGCCAAGTGGGAGTGGACATCGCCCGTTGTGCTTGTTCCTTTTAATTTGCACTATCACTTTCAGTGGACTTGTCTTAGTCCGCCAAAACCATCTTTGCGCATCGCTGAGTTGGATATGACTCCCCCTTTCAGGCATGAGTTAAATTAAATTATGCACTGTCAACTTTGGTGAGCTCGCCTAACTTGTTAGCCGAATTGCCTTCCCAGTAGGCGAGCCTCAGCATCTATTTTGAACTGTGTTTCTTTTTGCATTTGATTTCAACAAACCTTCACCTGATTTGTATTTTAAATTGTTGTGCCTTGCAGGATATTATCAGAACAAAAGGAAAGAAAGTCGCATCCTCTAACTCCGAGCCCGAGAAAGAGTCTCCTCTTTCTCCCCCTTTGAAAAATAATAAGGAGATTTTTATCAACGAGCCATCTGAGGCTCCCCAACAACAACAAACCACTCCACGCTCTTTTACGCATGTGAGTGAGTAGCCAAAGAAGGTGGTTTCTAGAAAGAGGATGGACATCCAGTCCAAGTTGGTACATACTCCTACTGCTCAGTCACTTGCATCTCGCGTTCTCCAAATTATTGCTCCAAGAACCCTCAATAGGCTCAAAGATGCTGGAGAGCACACTATTCTAAAGGAGAGGCGATTTTCCATTGTTGGGGTTATGAGCGATAACCCAGTAATCTGGGACACTATTGTAACACCTCAGAAACCTAGCAAACTGAACAACAGAAAATTGGGTGAACCACGAAGGGGTTCACGGACCGTGAAGGGACCACGTTCTGTCGACCTGCTCGTGGTTCACACCCAGCCAGCGTGGTGGACTACGGTGCCAACCACGCGCCGTGGTCCCACTAACGTGCCCTGGATTGGCCCGTCAAGTCAAACCAGCAGACCCCTTAGCACAAGTGAAGAACCACGGTGGCCTTCACGGTTCGTTGTCCTTAACACAGTCCATGAAGTGGACCTTGGCTGGGAGGTCCAAGAACCAGTAAGCACTGGCCAGCAACCACGACCCACTCGACGAACCGTGGTTCCATCAACGGTCCGTCAGTGGCTTCGTGGGTGGGCCTTGTAAGCCTTTAAGTCAGGGTCATTTTGGTCTTTACCCCTATGAATAGGGCATTTAAACTACGTTGTTTAATACTTAAACTACGTCGCATTACTTACTTTAAGCCTAATATCCTATTCAGATATTACCCATAACCCTCATTCACAAAAACTTAGAGCAAAAAGAGAAGAAAGAGGCTCCAGTTTCCCAAGAACAATCAGAAGGTTTTCTTCAAGTTTCAGCCCCGAAATCAAAGGATTTCTCCGTAGATTTCATCACCACGTATGTGGGATTTCACTAGTGGATTCCTTTCATCCACTAGGTCCCTAGAATTCAGTCAGTTCCTTGATTCTCCATATCTTGTTTAGACCTAGGGTTTCTAAAACCTTGGATATTTACTGTGATTTAGCTATTGTAGTATCCTAAATCGAAATATCTTGTTTCTTGGAAAGTTTGCTTAGTTCTTTGTATGAAACTCAAAACCCTAGTTTGTATAAATTCCCTTAGTTCACGAATTACACTTGCTAGGTCAGTTAAACAGATAATCATGATCCAGATTTCAAATGTTACATTATCAGAATATAAATTTTGCATTATCAAATTGCATGTCAGTATGTTGAGCTATTCAGTATTTCAGTTACATTTGTGTCATATACATATTCAATTGGGAGTAGACTTAGCACCGAGTTGGACTAGGATTCAGCGTACCCTCATAGTCCCAGAACTTCGTGCCCCCATAGGAGTATAAGTCCCCTCTGTTGGGCATCAGATTTAGTGATCATGCCAGTCATTCCTTTATACCCCTGGCAAGGTATATTGGGTCCTCTCGATGGGGCGTATACATCGCACTCCACATTTAGCTCACGTGGTTTATGTTTGTTAATAGTAGCTCCCACAATTAGACTCTTAGTATATTTGACCAGGTGTTCAGTATATACTTCAGCATTCCGTTTAGCATGTCATGTTCATGATTAGTACTTGGTCATTCCATTCAACTTAGATTTTCAGTTATGTTTCAGTATTTACATTCTTGCTCAGTTTATGTCATTGCTCAGTTATGCTTTATTCAGCTTATATATATTTGTTCAGCTTAGTATTTATATCCTACATGCTCAGTACATTACAAGTACTGACGCATACTCTATGCTACATCCTTTCATGACGTAGGTTCAGGTTCTCAGCATACAGATCATGTTTAGATCGATTCTCGATCCGCATTCAACAACTTCAGTGGTGAGTCCTCATACTTCGAGGGCAATAGACATGCTTTTCATTTTAGTCTCTATATTAAGTTTTCAGTTTTTTTGTTAGAGTTAGCTGGGGGGCATGTCCCAGCAACTTAACTCTGTTTGAGGCTTTTCAGACATAGTATTAGATTTAGCTTGAGTTGTTAGCTGATTGTTTCAGTTATCACCAAACTCTTAGTATGTTTTACGTATTCATAGTAGTTGGGTTTTTTCCCTTTTTTCAGTTATCCATTGTTTGAGCTTCCGCATAGTACATGTTGTATTAAGTTATTCTCAGTATGCTTGATATATGCCAGACACAAAGTTAGTTTGGGGTCACTCGTGATCCTAGGTTCCGTGTTACATCAAGGGGGTAGCCTCGGGGCGTGACAAACTTGGTATCAGAGCCAGGTTTAAGAGTCCTAGGGTGTATGAAAGCCGCACTAAGTAGTGTCTCTTTTCATGAGTGTGAAGCGCGCCACATCTATGAGGGGGAGGATACGAAGTGTTTTAAGAAAAACTTCACTTCCTTTGCTATTCTTATCGTGCGTGAGGTATGATTCTATGTGTTTTAGATCATGCCTCTTCGTAGAGCTAACGCATGGAATCCTAATATACGAAATGCTAACGCACTTCCTCCAGTCCTGAACCATGAGGTTACGAATGCAGAATTTCGAAATGTGATCCAACTCTTGGGTCAAAGTGTGGCCAATCAGAACAATCAACAGGCCACAGTTCCTGCAAACACTAATGGTGGATCAAGTGTAGCTAGTGTTTGAGACTTTGTTCGGATGAATCTGCCTGAGTTTCTAGGGTCGAAGGTTGGTGAGGACCCACATAACTTCATTAATGAGGTTAAGAAGATTATGGGGGTAATGCAAGTGACTGGAATTGAGAGTGTTGAGCTAGCATCCTATCAACTTAAGGATGTGGCTCATATTTGGTTCACTCAGTGTAAAGACAACAGAGGTGCAGATGCAGCTCCTGTGACTTGGGATTATTTTATTGGAGCTTTTCTGGACAGGTTGTTCCCAAAGGAGTTGAGGGAAGCTAAGGCACAAGAGTTTATGAACTTGAAGTAGGGTTCAATGTCGGTCCAAGAGTACGGGTTGAAGTTTACTCAGCTCTCCAAGTATGCTCCACACATGGTTGCCGATCCAAGGGCACAGATGAGTAAGTTCTTATTTGGGGTATCTGATCTGGTGAAGACCGAGTGCAGGAATGCTATGCTTCTAGGGGATATGAATATCTCCAGGCTAAAGACTCATGCTCAGCAGGTTGAGGGAGATAAGCTTAGGGAATTGGCTAAGGATAACAAAAAGGCCAGAACAGGAAATTATAAGTACTCACAGCAAAAGTCAGGCGGTGGAAATTGCTCACAGTTTCAGCAGAAGTGTACAGCCCCAGCACCTTTATAAGCTAGTGCTCTATCCCATAGGTTTCGACAGGATCAGAAAGGTAGGGCATCAGACTCTAAGTCTCAAAGGAGTGCTTCAGGTAACAGGAATTTCCCAACTTGTCCAAAGTGTGGTAAGAACCATCCGGGCGAGTGTCTTGCAGGCAGGGAAGGGTGCTTTGGGTGTGGTCAGTCTGGCCATAGGTTGAGGGAATTCCCTTCTGCCAGGCAGGGACAAGGAGGTAATAACAATAGGGCTCAGTCTATAGCTCCAACAACACCAGCAGGCCACCCACTCAGCAGGGTTCTTAATCTAGTACAGGTAGCGGTCAGCGCCAGAACAGGTTGTATGCTCTCCAGGACCATGAAGATTCTCCTGATGTGGTCACGGGTACGTTACGAGTCTTTCATTTAGATGCTTACGCATTGTTAGAGCCAGGGGCTACACTGTCTTTTGTAACTTCCTATATAGCAGTAAACTTTGGTGTTAGTCTAGAAACTCTCTCAGAACCCTTCTCAGTCTCTACTCCAGTTGGTGATCCAGTTATAGCTAGACAGGGATACAAAAATTGCCATGTCACAGTCTCTCAGAAAGTTACCTCAGCAGATCTTGTAGAGTTAGAAATAGTAGATTTTGATATCATTCTAGGCATGAATTGGTTACATTCATGTTATGCCTCAGTCGATTGTAAATCTAGGATCCTTCGGTTTTCGTTTCCAAACGAGGCAGTCTTAGAATAGAAAGTAGTAGCCCAGTGCCTATGGGTCGATTTATCTCTTACTTTAAGGCTAGAAAAATGATTTCCAAAGGGTATATCTATCATCTTGTTCGGGTTAATGATTCAAACTCCGAAACCCCAACTCTTGAGTCAGTCCCAGTAATTAAACGAGTTTCTCAAAGTGTTCCTAGAAGATCTTCCCAGAGTTCCTCTCGAAAGGGAAATCAACTTCGGAATAGATCTCCTTCCAGATACCCAGCCCATTTCAATTCCTCCTTACATAATGGCTCCAGCAGAGCTTAAAGAATTTAAAGAGCAGTTAAAAGACCTTCTAGATAAAGGCTTCATCAGACCTAGTATCTCTCCATGGGGTTCTCCAGTGTTAATCGTGAAAGACAAAGATCGTTCTCTCAGAATGTGCATTGACTATCAGCAGTTGAACAAGGTCACAATCAAGAATAAGTATCCCATCCCCAGGATTGATGACTTGTTCGACCAACTTCAGGGTGCTAGTTGCTTTTCTAAGATAGACCTCATATCCGGCTATCATCAGCTCATATTTAGAGATAGTGACATTCCGAAGACAACTTTCAGAACTCGGTATGGTCATTATGAATGTGTAGTTATGTCTTTTGGACTAACAAATGCTCCTGCAGCTTTCATGGATTTAATGAACAGGGTGTTTAAACAGTATTTGGACTTGTTCGTCATCGTCTTTATTGATGATATCCTTATTTATTCTCGGAGTGAGGAAGAGCATGTGACTCTTCTGAGAGTTGTTCTGCAAACTCTTAAAGATCACCAGTTATTCGCTAAGTTCAGCAAATATGAATTCTTGTTACAGTTGGTCGCTTTTCTTGGTCATGTTGTATCTAGCGAAAGGATTCGAGTGGATTCTCAGAAAATTAAGGCAGTGCAGTAATGGACCAGACCCACCTCCCCAACAGATATCATAAGTTTCTTGGGTTTGGCCGGTTATTACAGGAGATTTGTTGAAGGATTTTCATCCATAGCTTTCCCATTGACCAAGTTGACTCAGAAGAAGGTCAAATTTTAGTGGTTAGATGAATGTGAGAAAATCTTCTCAGAACTGAAGACTAGGTTGACTATAACTTCTATCTTGACTCTACCAAATGGTTCAGATGGTTATGTGATTTAATGTGATACCTCCAGGGTCGGCCTAGGTTGTGTGTTGATGCAGCGAGGTAAGGTCATAGCTTATGCTTCTAGACAACTTAAGGCCCACGAGAAGAACTACCATACTCATGACCTCGAGCTTGCAACTGTAGTATTTTCTCTATAGATTTGGAGACACTACTTGTATAGTGGTCATGTTGATGTGTTTACAGATCATAAGAGCCTCCAGTATGTTTTCACCTAGAAAGAGTTGAATCTTCATCAGAGGAGATGGCTTAATTTCTCAAAGACTATGACATGAATGTGCTTTACCATCCGAGTAAGGCCAATGTAGTGGCTGATGCTCTCAGCAAGTTGTAAATTGGTAGTGTAGCACATGTTGAGGAAGAAAGGAAAGAACTAGCCAAAGATGTTCACCGGCTTGCTTCCTTAGGAGTTTGCCTTGCGGACACATCAGATAGTGGGCTGATAGTTCAGAATGGGTCATAATCTTCATTGGTCGCGGAGGTTAAGAAAAAACATGAGAGTGATCCTATATTACTTCAGTTGAAAGGTGCAGTTCATCAGCGGAAAGTTGAGGTTTTCTCTCAAGGGGGAGATGGTGTGCTTCGTTACCAGGG
This sequence comes from Solanum etuberosum, assembly GCA_029582245.1. Classification (NCBI taxonomy): domain Eukaryota; kingdom Viridiplantae; phylum Streptophyta; class Magnoliopsida; order Solanales; family Solanaceae; genus Solanum; species Solanum etuberosum. Next base: position 115,239 of record JAJONR010000860.1, read on the forward strand.
TCGTTTATGTGTTCTTAATGTGAGTGAGTTGAGGAAGCAGATCCTTACAGAAGCTCATAAATCCAGGTATTCCATTCATCCAGGTTCTACTATGATGTACCGTGATCTGCGGGAAGTATTTTGGTGGAACGACATGAAGTGGGATATAGCAGATTTTGTAGCTAAGTGCCCTAACTGTCAACAGGTTAAGGTAGAAAATCAGAAACCAGGAGGTATGACTCAAGAGGTTAACATTCCTACATGGAAGTGGGAAGTGATAAATAATGATTTCATTACGGGTTTACCTCGTACTCGCAGATAGCATGAATCCATTTGGGTGATAGTGGACAGAGTTACTAAGTCCGCTCACTTCTTGGCTTTTAAGACTACAGATTCAGCGGAGGACTATCCCAAACTCTACATCCATGAGATAGTCAGGTTGCATGGGTCCCTTTGTCTATCATCTAAGATATAGGTCCTCATTTTACCTCTCATTTTTAGAAATCATTTCAGAAAGGTCTTGGTACTCAGGTAAATCTCAGTACAACATTTCATCCACAGATGGATGGCCAGGCAGAGCGTACCATTCAGAACTTAGAGGACATGTTGAGAGCTTGCGTGATAGATTTCAAGGGTAGTTGGGATGATCACCTACCTCTCATAGAGTTTGCCTATAATAATAGTTTCAATTCCAGTATTCAGATGGCCCCGTAAGAGGCACTATATGGGCCTAGATGTAGGTCTCCGATTGGGTTGTTTGAAGTAGGTGAAGCAACATTGATTGGGCCAGATTTGGTTCATGAGGCTATGGAGAAAGTTCAGTTCATCAGAGATAGACTAAAGATAACTCAGAGTCGTCAGAAGTCCTATGAAAATGTGAGGAGAAGGGACTTAGAGTTTGAAATCGATGATTGGGTTTTCCTGAAGGTGTCACCTATGAAGGGGGTGATGAGATTTGGAAAGAAAGAGAAGCTCAGTCTTAGATTTGTAGGTCCTTACAGAATCTGAAAAGGGGTTGGAAATGTGGCTTATGAGTTAGAGTTGCCAACAGAACTAGCAGGGGTTCATCTAGTCTTTCACATTTCCTTGTTGAAGAAGTGTGTTGGTGATCCGGCATCGATAGTACCATTATAGAGTGTGGCTGTGAAGGATAGTCCCACTTATGAAGAGGTGCCAGTAGAGATTCTTGACTGTTAGGTTCGTAGGTTGAGAAATAAAGAAGTCGGTTTAGTGAAGGTTTTGTGGAGGAGTCAGCACGTAGAGGGAGATACTTGGGAAGCAGAAGTAGCCATGAAGGCCAAGTATCCTCACCTCTTTCCTTCCGATTCTGTTTCAACTTCAGGTAATAGTTCCTCTCCAGTCTCTTAGTTTACTCTTGCGTAAATTCAGTCTCACTATCTTGTTCCTTCAGTTGTTCTTGCATTTCAGCATATTTGCATGTTCTTGGAACTTGTTCAGTTAGATATCAACTTCTAGTACTTAGTGGTAGGGATTGCAGCTCCTTCCCTCCATACTCAGCTTGTTTAGGCTTTATTCGAGGATGAATGTTCCCAATGGGGAGATATTGTAACACCTCAAAAACCTAGCAGACTGAACAACAAAAAATTGGGTGAACCATAGAGGGGTTAACGGACCGTGAAAGGGACAAGGGTCCGTCGACCTGCTAGTTGTTCACACCCAGCCAGCGTCATGGACCACGGTGCCCACCACGGGCCGTGGTCCCACTGATGAGCCGTAGATTGGCCCGTCAAGTCAAACCAACAGACCCCCTAGCCCAAGTGAAAAACCACGGTGGCCTTCACGGTTCATGGTCCTTCACACGGTTCGTGAAGTGGACTATGGCTGGGAGGTCCAAGAACCAGTAAGCACTGGCCAGCAACCACGATCCACTCGACGGACCATGGTTCTATCAACGTTCTGTCAGTGGCTCCGTGGGTGGGCTTCGTCAGCCTTTAAGTCAAGGAAGTTTTTGTCTTTTCCCCTATGAATTAGACATTTAAACTACGTCGTTTTACTCAGTTTAAGCCTAATATCCTAGTCAGACATTACCCAGAACCCTCATCAACCAAAACTTAGAGCAAAAAGAGAAGAAAGTGGCACCAGTTTCCCAAGAACAATCAGAAGGTTTTCTTCAAGTTTCAGCCCCAAAATCAAAGGATTTCTCCGTAGATTTCATCATCACGTATGTGGGATTTCACTAGTAGGTGCCTTTCATCCACTAGGTCCCTAGAATTCAGTCAGTTCCTTGATTCTCCATATCTTGTTTAGACCTAGGGTTTCTAAAATGTTGGATATTCACTGTGATTTAGCTGTTGTAGTATCCTAAATCGAAATAGCTGGTTTCTTAGACAGTTTTCTTAATTCATTGTGTGAAACTCAGAACCCTAGTTTGTATATATTTCCTTAGTTCACGAATTATACTTTCTAGATCAGTTAAACAAATAATCGTGCTCCAGATTTTGAATGTTACATTATCAGAATATAAATGTTGCATTATCAGATTGCATGTCAGTATTTTGAGCTATTCAATATTTCAGTTACATTTGTGTCATATACATATTTAGTTGGGAGTAGACTTAGCACCGAGTTGGACTATGGTTTAGTGTACCATCATAGTCTCAGAACTACGTGCCCCCGTAGGAGTTCCCCTATGTTTGGGCATCAGATTTAGTGATCACGCCAGTTATGCCTTTATACCCCTGGCAAGGTATATTGGGTCCTCTTGATGGGGCATATAAATTGGACTCCACATTTAGCTCACGTGGTTTATGTCGATTAATAGTAGCTCCCACAGTCAGACTCTTAGTGCATTTGACCAGGTGTTCAGTATATACTTCAGCATTCAGTTTAGCATGTCATGTTCATGATTAGTACTTGGTAATTGCATTCACCTTAGCTTTTCACTTATGTTTCAATATTTACATTCTTGCTCAGTTTATGTCATTGCTCAGTTATGCTTAGTTCAGGTTATATATATTTGTTCAACTTAGTATCTATATCCTGCATGCTTAGTACATTCCAAGTACTGACGCATACTCTGCACTACATCTTTTCATGATTTAGGTTAAGGTACTCAGCATCAATATCACCCTTAGATCGATTCTCGGTCCACATTTAGCAGCTTCAGTGGTGAGTCCTACTATTTCGAGGATAATAGACATGCTTTTCATTTGTATCTATATTGAATTTTCAGCTTTTTTTGTTAGAGTTAGCTGGGGGGCATGTCCCAGCAACTCAACTCAGTTAGAGGCTTTTCAGACATATTATTAGATTCAACTTGAGTTGTTAGGTGATTGTTTGAGTTATCACCAAATTCTTAGTATGTTTTATGTATTCAGACTAGTTGGGTTTTTTCCCACTATTAGTTATCCATTATTTTAGCTTCCACATAGTACATATTGTATTCAGTTATTCTTAGTATGCTTGATATATGCCAGACACAGGGTTAGCTTGGGGTCACTCATGATCCTAGGTCCCGTGTTACGTCAAGGAGGTAGCCTCGGGGCATGACAACTATCAAGTTCCACGGGTTCGAAAGGTTCACAAGACCTTTACCTCCATATGTCTATGCTTGGGTATGAAATTTCTACGAGGCCTATGCAAAGTCCTTACCTAAGAAGCGAAAGGGAATTGTTTGGAAATTTTTAGAAGAAGTTGAGATTCGTGGCAAGATGGTGCAGTGCCAAACAAGTGCCATTAACGAGATCTTGGGTACCAAAGGCACTAGGGATGACTATTACAAACTCCGGTTGCAGTATGGCCTAGATGCACTTAAAGGATAGATGGCACCCCTCATTTCTAATATCTCCCCTCCGTGGATGGTTGATGGAGCACAGATTGAAAAGAAAGATATGAAATCACCACCAGATATTGGTTCGACTTCATCAGTACCAACTTGTCCCAAAATAAGTCCATTCTCCGGAAGTATAAAGTCATCTTAGTTGGTAGCATCATGGATCGGATAGAGATCTATGACGGTGGGATTATTGTTGAGGATATATTGATGCGAGATCATTAGGATCAGACTTCCCTCCTATTCCTAATGGTGATCACACAGCTGTGTGAGGCTGTGAGATTTACTTTTTGAGAGAGGATTGATGTGAGGATCATCTCTGCCTCCTCAAGTGATATTCGGAGGATTTAGGAAGATTACTTGAGAGATGACGTGACTCGGAGGAAGTCGCCACCACAAGACACTACCCTTGTGGTAGACCCCACGGGCCTTGAGTCTGATATTGTTCAGCCTTCTCCTTTTGTGGAGCCATTAGGTACACCCCATCGCTCTTCTGTGCCATTTACTTCTGGAGTAGTTGCACCTGCCCCTATTTCCTGACCCCCCCAACCTAAGCTATGATATACCAAATGAACAACCTTCCCCGATCTGAGGATTTGAGAGCGACTAGGGTAAATAGTGACATGCCCAAGTTGATTTATAGGGCTATTAAGAATGCATTGCTCCCCATAAGAGGTCAGATAGTATAATTCCAAAATATTCTGACATCGTACGATGAGACGCTAGATAACCTCATGACTAGGATGGAGGCTAGGAAGAAGATTGAGGGTAGTTCAGCTGAGTTGACTTCTATAAGGGTTGATATTACTACTCTTCGGTTTGATGTGGACCAGCTGAGGTCCACCAACATTTCCATGCTATTGGGTGAGGTTCCCTTGCCCGATATGCCAGAGTCTATGCCTACCTCTGAGCTGAGAGTTGACGTGCCTAGCAGTGTGTCTGAGCAACCTAGTATGGGTGGTGACACTGTTTATAATGTTGTTGATGGGGCGAGTATTGAGGATAAGACTAGTGCTTAGTCAGCTAAGGAGACAGATGAGGAGGAGTTCTTACAAGAGGATGAGCGGTAGACAGTTGTGACCTTGACAGAGTTACAGGATTTGGAGGAGATAATAGTGCTGGCGATGATGGAGAGATCTCGTGTGGAGACCTCCTCAGCCGATACTAGTGGGATTTCTTCAGACTCCATCATTCCTCTTTTAGATGTGCTAGGCACTGATGCCCTAGTTGAGACTGTTGTGATGCCTCATATTCTTATCTTAATAGGCACTGATGCCCGAGATGATGTTGTTCCCTCCAGGATTCTAGATCAGAGCACTCCATAGGCATATCCTGTTAGGGAATTTTTATACCTCTCTCCTTCTGTACTTTATATCACATTGAGGACACTGTTGATTTTTTTGTTGGGGTGAGGGCACTTGTGCCAATATTTCCCTTTTTGATTGTATTTTTCATTTTCTGTTTTAGTTTGGAATATTTTTAGTATTTTGATATTTTGGTTTGTAGTATGATGATTGATGGTTTAGCTCGTTTTGTTTCTCTTTATTCATTTTCCTCAAAAGTTTGGAAGTTTTTGCAATGCTTGAATTTTCATTGTTAATGTTCCAGAATTGATTATGTTCAATATTTATATCTTGAATAGTACTTATGATGATAAATGTTCCTTGTGCTAATGATTGCAAGAAGAAATTGGTGTGGCTGCAATTTTGAATGGTCTTTTACATTCTTGTGTTGACTAGCTGCGTTTTGATGTAAGCCTTGCAATGAACATCACACGTAAGCATTTTATCTTGTCGAGCTGTGTTAAATAAGTGTGTTTGAAGTGCCTTGTGTTGCGAGGTTTTACTTGAAATCATTCTTGTTGAATCCTAGAGTTTTCCTTGTTAGTCCACTTGTCTAGCTTTTGTGAATGCAAGAAATGATCTTGGGCATAAATTTTGGAGGGCACCCAAATGTTCATACCGTTTGTGACTACCTTGTGAGGGTGTGCAACTATCTCGGCACCATTTGAACCTAAACTATTTGTTTACAACCTTATTGAAACCTATTGAGCTAAATTGCCCCTAACTTCTCTCCCATAAATCATTTTCTAAGTATTGATTTGTTTGAATATCCAACTTAAGCCAAAAGACTAAGTTGGGGTGTGGAAAGGAAAGAGAAAAGAAAACCAAGTAGAAGGTAAAAAAAGATGAAGTGAAACTCAACTTTGAAGTGTGGTACAAAAAGAAGGAACCCCTCCTTATAAAAAAAAGATAAGCAAAAAATTGAAAATTGAAATGAAAAAGAAGGTTTGAAGAAATAAAAAGGGGATATCAAATACAAAAATTGAGGTTTGAGTTCCAAATGAAAAGATTGGAAAGAACTTGAGAAGAGGTGAAGATGAATACAATAATTGTGTGAGCATGAAATTGTTCTTAATGTGAGGACACTTGAATGCATTTGTTGAAACATTATTTTGCACTAGAAAAGAAGCAATAGTGAGCTTGAGCTTAAATTGAGACCGGCTAGTCATCATTTGATGTTTTTTTATCATGATTGAGTGTTACATTTTCTTATGAGTAATCTTGTAGTGGCATTTGGATGTTATCTCTCATTGAGAATTGTTGTAGACACCTTTGTTGAACTAATTGTGTTGTTGATTTACGGGAGGACAAACAAAAGTTTAAGTTGGGGGTGTTGATTAATGGTAGATTTACACTAATTTGAGGCTCTTTTAGTTCAATAATTAGTGTCCTCAATGCCTAATTATGCCCTATTCTGTTGATATTTTGATGATCTGCTGCTATGAAGGCCAAAGGACAAGGCGAGGATGAATACTTGAAAGAAAGACAAAAAACATCAAAAGAAGTGTAAACTCTACACTGGGAGTCGCCTAACCAAAAGGGTGGATCACTTGAACAAAACGACCTCACCCAAAGTGAAAATGTTCACAATTAAAGATAATTGAGGCAGGTCAGTGAACAAATGTGGTAATCGATGATCTGCCGAATGTGAAAGGCAGACTCAAACGTGTATGCCAATTGAGGTTCAAACACCTGAAGCCTGAAGCAATTAAAGGTGAGCTGAGGAACAGACGATGATCTGCTGATCTTGTTCGGCGAGCCCAACTAATGTCTCCAATTTGGTCACGTAGTGAAATTTTGACCTAATTTTGAGAAATATAAATAGCCCAGAGGAGAGTGAAAATAGAGAGCTTTTGGAGAGTCTTTAAGTTTTTATATCGACAATTGAATATGGTTACCATAAAGAATAAGTATCATATTTTAAGGATAGATGACTTGTTTGACCAACTCCAAGGAGCTAGTTACTTCTCTAAGATTGACCTTTGGTCGGGCTATCACCAATAGAGGGTGAAGGAGTGTGACATTCCAAAAATAGCTTTTGAAGTATCTATGGTCACTATGAATTTTTGGTGATGTCTTTTCATTTGACAAATTCCCCAGCGACATTCATAGATTTGATGAACAGGGTTTTCAAGAAATATCGTAACATGTCTTTGATTGTATTTGCTGATGATATTTTGATTTATTCATGAAGTAAGGAAGAGAATATTGAACATTTGCGAATAGTGTTGCAAGTTCTCAAGGATCGTATATTTTATGCTAAGTTTAGAAAAATTACATTTTGGTTGAGTTCTGTTGCTTTTCTTGGCCATATTATCCCTAGTGAAGGTATTCAAGTCGATCCTAAGAAAATGAGGCGGTTAAGAATTGGCCTAGACCTTTGTCCACTTCAGATAAACAAAGTTTCTTGAATTTGGCTGGTTACTATAGAAGGTTTGTGGAAGGATTTTATCTATTTCTACGCCCTTAACGACATTGACTCAAAATAAGGTAAATTTCCTGTGGTAGGAAGCTTGTGAGAAGAGTATCCAAGAGTTGAAGGACACACCGACTTCAACCCCTACCTTAACATTACCAAAATTATCAGATGGGTATGTTTTCTATTGTGATGCTTCTTAGATTAGTCTTGGTTGTTTTTTGATGCAACATTGAAAGGTAATCACTTATGCCTCAAGAAAATTGAAAGATCATGAAAAGAATTATCCGACTCATGATTTGGAGTTAGCGGCGGTAGTGTTTACCTTAATGATTTAGAGACATTACTTATATGGTGTTGATGTAGATGTGTTTACCGACCACAAGATCTTGAAGTATGTATTCACCCAAAAGGATTTAACTATTCGCCAAAGAAGGTGGCTTGAGTTATTGAATGTTTACAACATGAGTGTCCTCTCTTATCCGGGTAAGGCGAATGTGGTGGCAGATGCTCTTACTCGACTATTGATGGGAAGCGTTGCTCATGTTGAAGATGGTAAGAAAGAGCTAGTCCGAGATGTTCATAGGTTGGCCCGATTGGGTGTTAACTTGGTTGATTCTAGTGAAGGTGGTGTGGTTGTTCATGATAGTTTGGAGTCATCTTTTGTATCAGATGTGAGGCTAAGCAAGATCTTGATCCGATATTAGCTCATCTTCAGAAGTCAGTTTTCGAAAAAGCCATTGAGGCTTTCTCCCAAGGCAGAGATGATATCCTTTGATATCAAGGTTGGTAAGATGTTCCGAATGTTAATGAGTTGAGGAATCAGATTTTGGCAAAAAGTCATAGTTCTTCGTATTCTATTCACCCAGGACCCACCAAGATTTACTGTGATTTGTGGGAAGTCTATTAGTGAAATAGGATGAAAAAGAATATTGCGGAATTTGTGGCTAAATCTCTGAATAGTCAACAAGTGAGAGTTGATCCTAAAAATTAGGGTGGTTTAGCTCAAAACATTAGTATTCCTACATGGAAGCGGGAAGATATGAATATTGACTTCATTACGGGATTGCCTCATAATTATCATCATTTTGATTTGATTTGGGTCATTGTGGACCAATTGATGAAATCGACTCACTTTCCTCTTGTTAAGATTTCATTTTCAGCGGAAGAGTACGCCAAGCTTTATATCTGGGAAATGGTGAGGTTGCATGGAGTGTCCTTGTCTATTATCTCTGATCGTGGCACTCCATTTACATCTCAGTTTCAGAGGTCATTTCAAAAAGGTCTTGGTAATGAAGTGAAACTTAGCATGACTTTCCACCCTCAAACCAATGGACAAGCCAAGCGCACAATTCAAACCTTAGAAGATATATTAAGAGCTTGTGTGATTGATTTCAAGGGAAATTGGGATGACCATTTGTCCTTAACTAAGTGTGCTTATAATACTAACTATCATTCTAGTATTGGGATGGCTTCATTTGAGGCTCGTTTTGGTAGGAGGTGTAGGTCTCCTATAGGTTGGTTTGAAATTTGTGAGGTTGCTTTTATAGGGCTCGAGTTGGTGCATGAGGCTATGGAAAATGTTTGACTTATTCGGGAAAGATTGAGAATGCCTCAAAGTCGACTAAAGTCTTATGCCGATGTTAGTAGAAGAGAACTTGAATTTAACGTTGATGACTGGGTGTACTTTAAAATTTCACTCATGAAGGGTGTAATAAGATTTGGAAAGAAAGGGAAGCTTAGTCCCCGCTATATGGGCCCATATGAGATTTTGAGGCGTATTGGCAAGGTTTCTTATGAGCTAGAGTTGCCTAATGATTTAGCGCCGGTACATCCGCTATTCCATATCTCTTTGTTGAAAAAGTGTGTTGGAGATCCGATGTCCATATTGCCTTCGAAAACCTTAGGAATTGAAGAAAGTCTTTCATATGAAGAGGTTTTGATTGAGTTTTTGGATCATCAAGTTTTGAAGTTAAGAAACAAAGAAGTTGCTTCTGTGAAGGTTCTTTGGAGGAATCAACAAGTTGAGGGTGCTACTTGGGAGGCCGGAGCGGATATGATGTCCCGGTATCCTCATCGTTTCCCCTCCACTCCTACTCTATCTTGAGGTATTAGCTCCTCATTGTTCATTCTTTCGTATTCATGCGTTTTAGTAATTCTCCTATTTCCATATGCATGTATGTTCATGAAAAACTTGATTTTTGATGTTATGATTTAGCTTGAGTGAATCTCCACGTTTATGTGCATTTTGATGAAATTTGTATTCATGTTGGGTTGTTATTTTCTCTCATACTCTATTCATGCAAGCTTGAGTCCCATTCGAGGATGAACGTTCCCAAGGGGGATATATTTTAACACCTCAAAAATCAGAAGTTTAGTTGGGCTGGAAAAGTTCAGAAAATGTTACAGGGATCTGGTGCTACGAATCGACCTACGGGTCATATAAATTAATACGAGTCATAAGAAGGGTCTCGTAGACACTAGGTAAGATTTTTAGAAATTTAAGTTTATGAAGTTTGACCTACGAGTGAACAAGACGAACCGTAGGGCATTGGATGGGCCGTAGATAATTCTCGTAGAAAGGATTCAGAGAAAATAACATGAGACCTCAGTCTAAGAGTTAAGATGATGTGTCGTAGTAGCTTCTACGGGCCGTAGGATGGTTTTGTAGTAGGAGTTAATCAGATTTTATGAAATTTTGGACTTGAACATGGGTTCTATGGATGGGGTCTACGAACCATAGAAGAAATGACGAACCGTAGGAGGGTCTCGTGGAAATTAATTGAATTTTTGGGTTTCAGAAGTTGGTTCTACGATTGACCAGTACAGGCCTATTTGGCAGTTTATTATTAAGGGTATTTGAGTCTTTTTCTATGCATTTAATACCTATGCTTTGTCGTTTTGCTATAACTACATTTTTACTCCAAAATCTACCAAAACCCTCTCATTCTCTAAAATTCCCAAAGCCCATCCATATTCATCCCCTCCAAATCTTCTCAAGCTTCAAGGAAGAAATCTAGGGTTCAAGCATCAAGTCTCCTTTTACCTTCATTGCTTTTTGGATTTGATCATCAAGGTATGTGGGATTTCACCAATGGATTCATTCATCCATTGGGTCCCAAAATATTTCCAACTTAATTTCAACTAATTTTATTAGGGTTTCATACGATTCTCCATGGGTCTTATATGTTATGATTCAATTGTTTGATTTCAATTTTATTATCCATGATTTGATTCAATTACATATTTTCTATTGTTTCATATGGACTCATGTATGGAACATGTTTATGATGATGAATTTATGAAGAAAGATATGAACTTATGAATGATGATTCATTAAAGCTATGCATGATTTATGAAAAAAATGTTTTATGATCTAAGGTTACTTTTAAGATAAGCATCAAGATAATTGTGAAAGATTTTCTCACATATGCATTAATTGTGAAATGTTTTCTCACGTATCAAGAAATCATGATTAGTGAAAGGTTTTCTCATACATGCATAAATTGTGATTTAAGGAGCTACTCTATGATGAATTAATATTGGATTGGTGTCACGACTCGATCCTACCCTGGACGTGGCCGGCACTCGAGAACCATTGCTGGTCCCAAGCGAACCCTCATCCTGGCTGACTACAAGCGGAAGACTAACTCAAGTATACAATAGCTTAAAAACTGAATTAAATTTTATTGAACTCAAATACCCAACCTTTTAAAAAGTCTGTACAATACTCAAAATAAAAGTAAATACAGAAACTTCCCAACTCTATCTATCTATGAAGCCTCTAATATTACAGAAGTATATCGGGGCAAGACCCACGGCATCTCAAAACTACTAACGGTAAGATAAAGGTGAAGTCATCCGGAATATAAGAAGGCTCACCAAAGCTGACTGGAATATCACATGACCTCAACGAAACGCCTGTTGATGATCCTGAATACATGTATCTGCATCATGAAACGATGCAGGCCAAATGGCTCAGTACGTGGAATGTACGAGCATGTAAGGGGAATTCTAAAGCATAACATAGGCTTGAACTTGTTAAAAAGGAAACATACTTGCCTCTTCTCAACTCACTCAACTAAACTCAACTCAAACATATGATACTCAACTCAAAGGTACTCAACTCAAGATACTCAAGGATAAAGCAACAAAAAAGATACAATATATGGAAAACTTTTAAAACAGTAGATAGCAACTCAATGTATTGAAGAATACAATAATAACTCAATTTGTATATAAAAATACAATATAACTCTGTGGGAGATTCTCTAACTGACAACCATCACTATGAGCTATATGATTCTACAACATCTCACCCACGTTGCTAGAACTGTCCTATACCTTGCCGGAGTATAGAACCTACTACTAAGTGGATCCACTAGTCTATGCTAAAAAAAGCATTAAGGAATCATCTAAAAAGTATGACCCTTTCTACCCACGTTGGCTACATGGTTTATGGAGACTTGAGTTATCTAAACTCGTCCCCATATTGGTGCTCAATACTACTCCCAAAAAGTAACTAGCTCATATGTTTAAAAAAAATAACTCTTTCTATGGTTTGAGATTATTACTCAAAAATATTTCTCTTAAAAGAGATGGTACTAAAACTACTCATGAAAACTCTTTTGGAAATCGGTGTTTCCTCTCATCTTAAATCTGAAAACATTTACTCTTGAGAATACTTAGTTGTCATATATCATTTTAAAGAAAATGAACTCAGCTCTACTCTTCCTCAAACTCATATGCTCATGTCTTAAAACAAATTTTAAAACAATTTGTAAGAAGACTTCTTAAAATAGGGTTCATGCCGAATTATGGACGTGAACGACTCAATTCAAGGTTTTCAATAATCATGCATAAAACTCAATACTTGGAACTCAACAACTCCAGAACTCAAGGAGTCAATGATACTACTCATCTGAAGAATTCTCGACTCGGAGGGTTCATGCGGAATTATGGGCATGAACTACTCAACTCTAGGACTCAATGATACCTCTCATCTCAAGATTGCTCGACTCATAGGGTTCATGCGGAATTATGGGCATGAACTACTCAACTCAAAGACCTTCATGGGTAACATATAGTAGCCCCATGATTAGGAATATAATCCTCAAATGATTAGGAACTCAATACTCAAGACTTAGAACTTGAATATACTACTCCTCTCAAAAATACTCAACTGATGGAGTTCATGCAGAATTTATGGGCATGAACGACTCGACTCAAGGGTCTAAATAACAATATGGAACGCATGTATACGACTCTTCTCATTCTCATACTTACTTCCTCAAAACTCAGTTTTAAACTCATGTGTTGACTTTGAAAAACTTCTCAAGATTTATAACTCAAAATGGGGTTCATGCTGAATTATAGACATGAACAAATCAACTCAAAGATCTTAATAAAATTATAGAAACTCAATAATTATGAATAGAATTTTTAATAGAACCATGCACTCAAGAACTCAAATCAACTTATCTCAAGAATACTCAAATCTAGGGGTAGAATCCTAGATTTCTCTTTTACTGATTTGAAAGAAGATGTAGGGCATGAGGATGAACTAGACCAACACTATGATAGCCTTACATACCTGGAAGAACAAGATTCTTGAAGAATCTTGAAGAAGAACTTGATTAGAATCCTTGAAACCTTAGCTTGAAGGTAAACGATCAAGAAAACCTTTTTTGAAATTCTTGAATTAGTTTCTTGAAATCACTATGGCCAGGAATTATGATTTTTATTAGTGATTCATAATTGTATGGAGGAATTTGAGTTGAAAAGAATGGAATTCTTGGAGAAAGACTTATCTTGAAGAAGAATCTTGAAAAAGATATCTTGAATGGAGTTTTCTACTTTGATTTTTCCTTAGGGTTTTGCCCTAGGGTCTGAGAGAGAAGAGAATGGTGGATTAAAAGATGAAAATATCATTGGTTTGAGCCTTTTATTAGTCAAGAAATTCATTTAGGGTTCTCTTGGAGGTAAAAAGACAAAAACGACCCTTTATAATGTTTTTCCGTTGGCTAATTCGTAACAACACTGTATCCAATTACTAAAATAGTCATAACTTTTTACTCA